>MJUT01017212.1:86663-104661 GCA_002080005.1 Gigantidas platifrons | reverse complement strand
CAATAGAAAAACAGAAAATACCACACTGTCGGAACAGTTCAAAGTTCAATAGAAAAACAGAAAATACCACACTGTCGGAACAGTTCAAAGTCCAATAGAAAAACAGAAAATACCACACTGTCGGAACAGTTCAAAGTTCAATAGAAAAATCACAGAAACAGGCAATATCGATATCCCCCCAACACGCATATAAACGACCACTCCTTTTCCTGGCTTGGTACAGGCACTTCAATTAAAAAAAAAATCATGGTGTTAAACTAGTTTTATGGACCCAAACCTCCCCTCGTGGAAAATGATGCGGTCATGATCATGCAAGTGGTTTCTCATGTCAGTAAAATGCCAACCTTCACATATAACCGGGCGATTGGTGTTATTATAAAGAAAGATCTTGAACGTTATGCCTAATATATTTAATCTTCGTGACACTCAAGTTGTCATATGCATAATATTAGTTATATTTACAAGAGATGATGGCTTCAACTATTCTTTAACTAGTAGATAGTATATAAGTCCATCTTATGGCATAATAGTGAAACAATAGCCACATTTGAACTAAAATCGATGATTTGTTGAAAAATATACCCTCCGAACTAGGCTATCGATCAGCAACTCCAACATACGGATGACTTCATTTTCTGAATAGCACTTTTTACCTTTTGTTTCGTTCTTGTCAAAATAAGTTAATTCATGAACCAAAATTATAATCTTATAACCTTGTCATTTGTAATGTAAAATGCGCTGTGAGTAATTTCTTTTATTAGAAGCTTTGTCTGCAGGTACAACAAAATATTTGTCATGAAGAGAAGACAAACATTCCTTTGTCTTTTTACCCTTAATTCTTATTGAATAAAAGAAGTAGAAAGTGACACAGGCGCGAACACGATAAGTAAGCTGATATTAGCTGACCGGAAATATGAAAATTTGGAAACTGTTCTATATTGTCTTTTGTTCTTGTGTCTTCTGTGTCCAATGTTGCCAGTGTCTCTGGGTTGTCCATTCTTGATTGCCCCTTCAGTTTTCTTCAACGTTTATTGGACTTGTTTGACAAGCTGGAAACGGTTGGTATGCTGATATTGGAGGCAGAGAAATTTTATTTGCTTGTCTTTTTAGTTTTTTAAGTTGAGTTTTGTTTTTGTTTCTGCGTTTTGTTTATCTTCGTCCTGTGTCTTCTGTGCCCAATATTAATGTTGCCAGTGTCTCTGGTTTGTCAATTTTTGATTGCCTCTTCGGTTTTCTTTAACGTTTATTGGACTTAGAATAGTTTGACAATTTTGAAACGGCTGGTAAGCAGATATCAGAGGTGGAGAAATTTAATAATTTTGAAACAGCTTGTATGCTGATATTGAAGTTAGAGAACTTTAACAATTTTGAAACAGTTGGTATGTTGATATGTGGGAGGCAGAGACATTTGACAATTTTGAAAGGGCTTCTATGCTGATATTGGAGGTAGGGTAATGTTACAGACATTTATTAAGCATATTAACTGCTTACCATCACTTCAGGAAGGTTGTAGTTATACCATAAAGTATCAATACGAGATTTGGCCTGCAGCTTTACAGAACATGAATACGACCGTCTTGACGATTGGTCTGCAAGTGTATCTACAGTTATTTCGTGGGTCTCGTTCCACTTGGTACCATCTATAGTAGTTCCACATATAGATGGCTTAATTCGTTCTGTCACACTCTCATTACAATGTGCAGGAGCACTTTCGAATTGGTCTTGGAAACTAAACATCTCAATCCTTACATTGCAGGAAAAATGTCCCCCAGAGTCTTTACAAGCAATTGGAACAGTTGATTGTAATTCAATTATTACACTTTTCTTAGCTTCAGCATTAAAAGAAGTTTGCTTAATCTGAAATTACATTTTTGTATATAAATATTTAGAGTATTCAACAATTTTAATTCCAATTTCTATTATCTAGTCAATTGTTTCATCTTGAAATCCAATTTCTATTATCTAGTCAAACTTCGTTATCTTGAATTCCAATTTCTATTATCTACAATCAAACCTTGTCATCTTGAATTCATTCTTATTCGCCGAGTACCAATGCTCACAGTTTTCGCTACATTGGTACCATGAAACCACAAAATTCATTTAACCACGAAAAACATATATAACAAAAGACGCTGGGTGAATTCGTTTCCAATCACAAGGCATGCAAGCAACGCATGAGACACATACCGACATTTCTCACATGGCGTATTCCATGTACGCTGTTTTAAAAGTTGGTCGTATACGGCACAAAGATGACAAAGTTTAACATGAAGGAAATTTAAATGCAGTATAAAAAAGTGGTTACAATATCACCAATAATAAACAATTAACTTGCTAAAAGGTTATTTAAGAAATAAATCATGGAAGCCAGAATGTGTTGGGAGTTTGAACATGGATTGGCGGATATTAGTATTTTATCCCGAGCCAGAAGCGAGGGGTAAAATTTACTAATATCCGCCAATCCATGTTAAAACTCAAAACACAATCTGGCTTCCATGATTTATTTCGATTCTGATATGTCTAAGAGTACAAATACGGTAGTATACTTTGATTGGAAGACGGTAATTTATATTTACGCTTGCAGAAAATGCCGCACACAATTTATGTAACTCTAATAACACTGTGCCCTCTATCGACATTATTCGGGTTACAATTTATACTGCCAATGGAAAAGTCAGTCACATTCACTGGCGCATGTGCTAATGAGATTATACCGAATGGATAACTCGCTCGCTTGTTAACAAAGCGAAAGAAGGAGGTCATGTTAGAATTCTTTATCATGAGCTGATGTTTTGGTAAGGTGTAAAAGTTCCCAGCGAAATATGGATAGAATTATCAGAAGTATAATTTTAGTTATTATGTGGAAGATTTTGTTTGTCTCTTTTTATTCAGTAGAGAACGGCGAGTTGACATTAGGTCTTGAATATATTTTTTTTCTCGTTTATACATGTATATGTGTATTTCTTACAGATTAAAAAATACTAATTTGGAGATAAGAATGAAGAAACAATCATGATGAAAACTCCTGTTCATGTTTTATTGCTAAGACTGTTTTATTGCTAAGACGCTTTAAAATTTTATTGACTAGCGGCCAAACAGGGATCAATGATATATTTTTTACTCTTTTAGAGAAAACCAAGGATCCCGAAACAAAAACATGGACGAGATCCACAATGGAGGTTGCTCCTCCTATTTTTATATTTTTGCTGCACTATGTTCATTACTTTCCTTGTGCAAAATCCTGTCTAGTTATGAGACGAGGGATGTGATCAAACTCTTATTGTATTGCTTCCAAACATTTGACTTTGAGCCTACCTTATGAAGGTTATTCCAGAAACATGTCGCGCGCACTAAATTTGATATCTACGTTTTTATTAAGCAATACATTTTCTTTCAAATAATATAGGTCTACTCACTAAATATAACAAGATGAAAACGATATGCATTAGCTAATATTATTCATCCTAAAATCAAGTGATTTTGAATACTAGTAAAGGGGTTGCTCACTCTCACATTTCTCTCAATTTCTAAGCCTCACGTAAATTAACTTTATATCATATGACACCACAATAACATTATTGTGCTTAACCATACTTCAGCTATATCGTGGGGGTCAGTTTTATTGGTGGGGGAAACTAGAGTAACCTGTCGCAAGTCACTGACAAACTTCATCACATAATGTTGTATCGAGTACACATCACCATTAGGGGGATTCGAACTAACAATGCATGTCATGGATGTTATAACTGATACGTACTGTAGCTCCTGCAAAGAATTCCTTACTGGTGCTATATGGTGTAGGGACACTGACAGCACTTTGTCTCGCTCTCATAGCACATTCTATCTGTTAAAAATAATATTAAAACGATAAGAATAAAAGTTGAACTAAAAACAAAAATGTTAAAAAAAAAAAGGTGATTTACCAGGCAAATAAGTTTTAACTTTGATATAATATTTAAGTTCTGTGTTATTGTAATCTAAACCAATAGGTTTATTATGATATGCAGTTTGTATTGTAATGCCAGGATGATTCCTACATATAAATATGAGCTGATTTTAACAAGAGTAACACAACGGGTGACACTAGTGGAGCAGGAATGGCTTACACTTCCGGAGCACCCGATTACTAGCAGGGTTTATGTTGTTAAGTTGGTCCAATTACATATCTGCTGTAAATATGACTGCTGTAATTTCCTCGTAAAACGATGTTCTGTTCGTTTTCACTCCCATTTGTTTTGAAGCGTTCATGTTTTATTTTATGCTATGTTATTTGTGTTTAATTAGATATGCTGATGTTCAACACAATATCAATATCAGATGATATTCATGTCATTTAATTGTTACAGTAACACAACAGGTGCCATTAATGGAGCAGGAAATGCCTACCCTTCCGGGAATTTTAATTTCACAGCTGGTATTATTTGGGTTTTGTCGACCCTTTTACACAATGTATGTCTTTTTCTTTTTTCTTATCCAAGAGAATGTGAAGAGACTTAAAACTTATTGGAGACAAGAAAGAGTCTAAATTTAGATCTAGATTTCTATAGATTTTCGTTGTTGACTTTGTATTGGGTTAGGGTTATGGTCTTTAATGCCACTTTATCGTAGCGGTCAGTTTTATTGGTGGAGGAAACCGTAGTACCCGTAGAAAACCACCTAGCTGTCACAAGTCACTGACAAACTTTATCACATAATGTTGTATCGAGTACACCTCGCCTGCGGGATTCGAACTCACAACCTACACAGGTATTTATAAATCCAACTATCATACAATCACAACCACGATGGCCCTTGACTTTGTATTGGTGTAGTAGAGTTTCCCAAAAGATGTTTTTGCATTGTGGAATGTTTGTCACACATATTCATACTCATATACAAATGAAGGATACCACAGATACAGATAGGTCTGCTTCATACCTTGACCTACCCATTCCGTAAGAACGAAACTTTACGACAAAAGAGACGATTGCAATTTTCTCATTGTGAACTTTCCATTTATATGTAGCAACATTCCAACTACCTCTCAGTTGATTATTTTGTCAATCAAACATGTAGTAAGAGGTCACATTTGGGACAAATAAAACATTGACAGGTGAGCTATTAAAAGAGGTTAAATTCATATGAAATTTTATATTATGACAAGAAAAAATGGGATCTTTTAATACAAGTGACTGCTTAAAAGAGATGACTGCATGAAAATGTTTGCCTGTATTTCAAAATGCAAGTATTACCCTAAATCCTATTCTTGCCTTCAGACCAGGGTCCCAGTCAAGTTGGTGAAGAACTCCGTCAGTTTTCAGTGATGTGTATGAAATTCTCTCTTTCAGTGCAACTTGGTTGTTGTTAATATACCAGGCAACGTCAAATACGTATCCATGATATTTTGCCGGCATTGAAGTCTTGCACCGGAAAGCAAGATGATTTTCTAGAGAATCATATATGTACGTAGGGATGAATGGTTCCACTTCTGGAGTAACTGAGAAACTTATTTCTAAACCTGCTTGACAAAAATAACCATGAAAGAAACGTCAAACAAAAGTATTCTTTTCTATTACTTCTTTTTTTGATTAACTGAATATTTATTTAATATTTTTTGCATTGATGAATGTATTAGATGTATTGTATTAATGCATTAATTTGCTCAACGCATTGTGGAATGTTTGTCACACATATTCATACTCGAAGGATACCACAGATACAGATAGGTATGCTTCAAACCTTGACCTACCCATTCTGTTAGAACGAAACTTTACGACAAGAGATGATTGCAACTTTCTCATTGTGAAGTTTCCATTTATATGTAGCAACATTCCAACGGCACATATACCTCTCAGTTGATACGATATTTCAGAGCTTATGGTTCCTAACATAATTTCCTCGGTAGCGGGTTGCTGTTAACAAGGGTACCTAGTAGTCAAGTTGAAGTTTTACCGTCGTCACTATGACTTGGTCCTCCGTTACAGAATATCTGTGTCACAAATGACCACGAAAATGTTCCCTTTGTTGCAATCACAATCATGACTTATCACCGAGCTTGTAGCAAGAGTAACATGAGTGCCACTAGTGGAGCAGGAAATGCTTTCCCTGAGTTCACTTCAGATTTTTAGTGGGAATAGTGCTGCTCAATCTTTAGTGTTTGGTAGATCATTGTTTGTCCTTTTTCTTTTGGCCATTTTATTGTCTTTACCTTTAAGTTTCTAAAACGATGTAAATCTAATTCTTGCCGATTTGATTTAGGGAACGACCATTTAACTTGAGGGGGAGGTATGGTTTTTTCCTAAAAAAATATTCTGATTCCCAATGTTGCTGAACAAAAATATTCTGATTTTGGTGGAGGAAAAAAAAAATCTGATTCAGAGTTTTTGTCATATAACCTAATGTTAAATGATGGGAAAAAAAATTCGACCTTTGCGCGACAAAAAAAAAAAATATATTCTAACTCTCTGTTGCACAGGCACTTGTTTCTATCAATGGGGTATCGACTATCAATGTATAATAAAAGAAGGTAGCCGACCCAGAAATATACCCCCTCCGCTTCAAACACAATTTATACCATGTTCTTCGCGATTTAGTACGCTTTCCGCGTGTTTAGCGCTTCTACATATATTATTCTTTCGAAATATGTCAACAAAGTTTATCTCCTTACGGTTCTCTCTCTAAAAATAGCAATCTTACCGGTAAAAAGATCATCTTTTCAAAAGTACCCTCGTCTCAATAGACACAACTTCCGGTTTTCTATCATGGTAATAACACAAAAAAACCCGAGAAACACAAATGGTTTTTTCATTATCACCATGTTATTTTTGAAAATGTGAATTATTTAAAGTAGGAAAGTTCTTCCAAGTTTTGAGGGTAAATTATTATCAAGAATATTTTTATGTAAGTGAGACAAGTAAGAATATATTTTTTAGACTGGGTTTTATTATTTTCCAGAAAATTAATTCACTATTTTAAGAAAACCGGAAGTTGTGTCTATTGAGACGAGGGTACCTTGGAAAAAAATGACATTTTTACTGGTAAGATTACTATTTTTAGAGAGAGAACCGTAAGGAGATAAACTTTGTTGACATATTTTGAAAGAATAATATATGTAGAAGCGCTAGACACGCGGAAAGCGTACGAAATCGCGAAGAACATGGTATAAATTGTGTTTGAAGTGGAGAGGGTATATTTCCGAGTCGGCTACCTTCTTTTATTATACATTGATAGTCGACCCCCCATTGATAGAAACAAGTGCCTGTGCTCTGTTGTCCAAAAAAAAATTTCTAAGCGAAAAAAAAAAACATAACCCCCCACCCCCTGCAAGTTAAATGGTCGGTCCCTTAGATCGATGTTCCGTATATATCCAATAATAGTAATAAAACATGAATTTAATTTTCGTCTGCAAGTATTTTTTTTTCGATGTGGTTGATGGCAATGATCGTATGGTAGATGAATGCATACCTATTTATTAAATAAGTGCATATCACTTAGGTAACCACATCAGTTGTGTAATGAGTTGTGTGCTCGCCTCTAGCCCGGTGGATCATGGCTTCGAACCTAGTTCGGGGGTCAAACCAAAGACTATACAATTAGTATTTACTGCAATATCTGCACTAGCGAATATAACGAATAAGAAAGACATTGTACAATGTAACAAAATGATGTCACAATCTACAGGTAGGTGGGTGTTTACATAAATTGGATACATTTATCCTTTGTTCTGTCAAAGGATATACAAGTTGTAAGATAAAATGTATATATAGCATAGGAGGAGCAAGAAAATTGTTACACGTTACATTGTTATGAAGAGTTTTGGACAAATTTTGGTCCTCTCACTTTTAGAACCAACGTATCTAGTGACCCTCTGTTTATCTGTTTGTCTGAGTCCGCCTGTATATAGCTATATTTACTTACGTTGACAAGGTTCAAATCCAGTGTCTGAAGACATACCCGGGGGACAAGGGGCTGGTGGACCAACTGAAATAGACATATTACATGTAGTACAATATGAGTATTGTGTCAAATTATCTCTTGCCAGTGCGTCTGAATATACATCCCTTCCTTACAAAACCGATTGCACACACATATATCATTTCACTGAATACATATCACAAAAAATAACAAAATGAACAATAAATTCAAAATATGCGGCCAACAAACTGCATCATCCGGACCTTAGTTACTGTGAGCTTCTTCCAAAGTATATCAAGGTAAAATTAATATAAGATTCCAGCACCTGACTCAGAGCCAAAGTACCCGGTACCCGGTATCACTGGGGTAAAGCTGATGACCGTAACTACAATTACGGTCATCCCAAGATGGGGGACGTGGAATCAGGTAAGAATCTTTTTTGTCGATTAAATTGTTTCTGTAATGTATTTTAAATGGCACATGCATTGGTACGATAGTAATCTATGAACTTATCACAGGGAAATCACAAATTACGACTGAAAAATGTATATGAAAGAGAAAATCCGATTTTAAAAAATCGCTAAGATGACCGTAACTGAAAACTGAGATGACCGCAATTGGGATGACCGTTTACAGTTACGGTCATCAGCTTTACCCCAGTGGGTATACCCAGTTCAGTTTAATATACATTTTTTTGAATTTTAATATATTAAATTAAATCAAAAATATTATATTTACAGAGGCCATGTTCTCGCCATGAAATAGCTGAAAAAGTGCTGAGTTGGCGTCAAACTCCAATCACTCACTCACTCAAATAAAACAAACCTGTACAATAGCGTCCAGGACATGCAGGAGTTGATGTTAATCTGAACACATTGAATCCCCCACAGTTATGTACATCGATTGGAAATGAAAGATCACAGCATTTGATAAATCCTCTCTGACAAGCTGACAATGTAACCGTTGTTCCAGTCGTTGTAGGAAGTGTACCTAAAAACAAGTTTGTGTGTATTAAATATGACTCTAACTTCTGTGGCAGATCATGAGGAACAACAACCATTATACATTTCATTTATTAGGACGTAGATATCGAATTTAGAGTGCACAACCCGTTTCTGGATTAACCTTCCTCGGGTAGCCCATTTTAACATATGTTCATGAAACAGGTAGAATTTGGTCTGTGATTGTTTTCTGGTGTTTGTTTACATTATCAACAGAGGAGGGTTCGAGACCTTTCAACGATATAACACCATATTTTTGCACATGTCTCATCTCAAACCAGGACATTTTATTTCATCAGCTCTGTCGTTCTATTCTCTTCCGTGTTCTGAAAAATAAGATTAGCCATGTAAGTGAGCTTGCAATTGCTTGACCGTCACGTTTTTCAAGGTAGATAGTGCCAGGGGGGAGGGGTCGTGGCCATGATCGCATGGTAGTTAGTTTTACAACTACCCATGCTATCAGTGGCTATCACTACTAAAGTTGTGAGTTCGAACCCCGCCAAGGGGAATTGTACAACATTATGTGATAAAGTTTGTCAGTGACTTCCGGCAGGTCGGCGGTTTTTTCCGTGTCTTGGGCTTCCTCCACCAATGAAACTGACGGCCACAATATATCTGAAATATTGTTGAAAGTGGCGTTAAACATCATGAAACCAAACAGGGAATATGCTTTACTTTTTTTGCTAGGGGCCAGCTGGGCTACTGATATCAAGAGGGTTAGGAGCCCACGATAAAAGTTAGGCGCCCAACTATATTTTTAGAATAAATTATTAAACTGTTTGATAGAATGAATGGTGATTGTGCGAATAATAGAATGTTGTACAAGATTAAAAATTCCATTAGTAAGGAATTAGCTATTACTAAAAAAAAATACCCTTGGTGTACCACACTGTCAAATAGCCATGGCTATTTTTCTTCATTCAGTCTGTCAAGCACTTTTTGGCTTAAAAAAATTAGGAAATCAGGAGGGTTCTTAGTTAATAATCAGGGGGGGCATGCTAATCTATGTTTGTTTTGTACAATATGTTTTTTAATGTTTAAACACCGATTTTGTTGACAGTACCAATACAGTAAATGTTTTATGTTATCTACCATTTACCTTGTTATTCCTGTTAGTGATTGTGTAGTTATGGACCCCAGTGCACTGTTTTGCCCGGGGCCTATAATGCTGTTAAGACGGCCCTGCCACTAATTGCACTATTTACATATTGTTGGATGTTATTTGAAGCTGTGTTTGGTAATAAAGAATTTGAATTTGTTGTTTCTGAAATGACACTGACAGTGGAAACAAGGCGTTCAACTTCTGGGGGACATGGTGTATCAGTACTACAACTAGTGTCGGTGACCGGTAGTGGGTCGGACTCACTTGAAGCACAAACAGTTTCACTAATTTTAATAACATCATCAACCTCATTGCTCTCTGGCAGTAAAAACTTTTTTTTAATCCAAAGGATTCACGTACTTGCTTCCATCATTTCTGGTAATTTTTTGCATATTATTTAGAATTATGCAACATCGTGACATTTTTATTTTTAACTTTAAAACTCAATTGGTAATAATTCGCATATTCCGCTTCACCAACTGTTTTCCGTTTTTAATTCCCAATGAATTAACAAAATATCAAGCAACGTAAATCACAGGACATATTTACTATTTTTATATTAAATTTATTTCAATAAACATCTTTAATATAAAATTTATTCCAAATACTACACTTTCCGCCTTCGTTTTTCTAAAGTTTTATCGCAGTCCGGTACAACAAATCAAGCGACCCAATATACTGCACTATCTTGTGCATATTATTTCGTTGGAATAATCAAAACAAGGGCAACACAAAGCGTGGCATATCCCCTCGCCTAAAAGATTGACCCGATGACCTTGACCTTTGATCTATCATCTTGAAAGTCAATAGGGTTTCAGATTTTCTTAAGGACTAAGTATGTACCAAGTTTGGTAAAATCCATTGAAGGATGTTGATTCTAGAGTGTTCACAAGGATGTTACAGGGTAAAAATTAGACCCTTGACCTTTGACCCTGAAAATCAATAGGGTTCCAGACTCTCCTAAGAACTAAGTATGTACCAAGTTTGGTCAAAATCCATTGAAGGATGTTCAATCTAGGGTGTTCACAAGGATATTACAGGGTAAAAATTAGTCCCTGTGACCTTGACCTTTGACCTTGAAAATCAATAGGATTTCAGGCTCTCCTAAGAACTAAGTATGTACCAAGTTTGGTCAAAATCCATTGAAGGATGTTGATTCTAGAGTGTTCACAAGGATACTACGCTGTAAAAAATTTAACACGGTGACCTTGACCTTTGACCTATGACCTTGAAAATCAATCGGGTTCCAGATTCTCTTAAGGATTAAATATGTACCAAGTTTGGCTAAAATCCATTGAAGGATGTTGATTCTAAAGTGTTCACAGGGATGTTACGGACGGAAGGGCGGTAGCGTTACTATATCCCTTCGCAACTTCGTTGGCGAGAGGATAACAAACAGTAACCAGGTAATAAACTATTAAATGTTCGACTTTTAATTTCATTTGAAAAAGCTTTCATTAACGATTTTTACGAATAATTTTATCACCAAAAAGAGCTTTTTTCACAAAGCGCAGTCGGAAAATCGCTGGTGCCAATTGCCAAATAAATTGTGTAGGCCGTCAGCTGGGCGATTGCTACGCGTAAAATAGGTTGCCCAATGGAAATGTGGTCGCATGGGCGACTGTTAATCTTTTTCCCTGCCAAACCAAACCTATTAATGTTCAGGTGTATGATGTAATTAACAAAGCTAAAATGTTCAAATTTGACACATCTAAACTTGAAAAATCCTTGACAAATCTTATTCGTAAAGGCTACAACTTAGCAAAGTTCTATACGGTTCTCTCTTTGAGGTGGGTTTACTTTGCTAATGATATAGACAACCGGTTAGAACAACAAGTAGGTCAATCTAGCAATTACATTAGTACATCTATATTTCCTTCCATATTATATTACTATTTTTTTTCATTAATATTTGATGACCTATTTATTGTGGCCTCCCATGAAGACCAATAATTTCTTTCCATGTTCATTACTACATGTAATTGATATTATGTTTTTTGTTTGTTTGATGGTGTTTAACGCCACTTTCAATAATATTTCAGTTATATCGTGGCAGGCTAATTGATATTAAGACTGAACAGAAGTACCAGATGTCTACAGAGTAATGGTCTTTAACCAATAGATTATATCTTCCTTATCCTTGCTAGTAGTCAGTTAACTATGAACATTTATTTACACTGCTATTGTACTGTCCATGTTTATGTTGTCATTCATATTTGTGATAGTATGTGGGTTTTTTTAGTGGAAGCGAATCTGTGCACATTTTTTATCGTATTGCCGTACTTACAGATCCAGTTATCAAGAAAGGAGGGTTGCTATCCCAAAGCAGGACCTGGATTTCCAGTGTTGCATGTCGTGGTCATTTTTGTGTTGAGTGAGTTTTGTTAAGATGAGAGGTGATTGCTCGGTTTGTTAATATTGGTGACCATCACTGTTTAAACTTTCTTTTTATGATTACTGTATAAGTAGCCGTTTTAAATATCTATCTAGGACTGTGAGTTGAACAAGGGCAACAAATGTCTTGCCAATTATCTTTTTTGTCCATGTCTATTATACCGCATCAGTGGTGTAATGGTTAGCGTGCTCGCCTCGAGTGTGGTAGATCGTTGGTTCGAGCACGGTCGGGTTAAACCAAAGACTATAAAATTGGTATGTGTTGCTTCTCCGCTGAGCAAGCAGCATTAAGGAGCAAGACCAAAGACTGATTGGCTCGGAATCAGAATAATGTTTCCGAGTGGGGCGACATGTCTAACCACAGACTGTTGTTTCAGTGAGCTAGCACTATAAAAATCCAACTAAGCATGTTGGTCTAGAACAAAGCAGATCTCATCATCATCTCATTGAAAATTAGCTTGTTCTCGCCATGTCGACATAGCTGAAAAATTGCTGAGTTGGCGTTAAACAACAATCACTCACTCACTCAATTTATACCAGAATCGGGTATTATCTAATTTAATGTTGTTGATTTTTTTATTAATAAATCACTCACCATTTAACCATATAGGAGATAAAGATCCACATCTTAAAAGTGGTGGACACTCTGTTGGGATGTTTCCATTCTCTGGGATTTTGTACCAACCCTCAGTTATTAAGCGGTCACACAAATCTGGATCAGTAGCTGCTAATGAATACTCTACAGATCTTGTTGGTTCACTAAGCTCTCTGTTGTTAGTACAAGGATCTTGTGAAGACACGACTTTAAATATAAAAAAAATATGCAGAGTAATTTCAGACGAAACATTGAAATATGGTGTGTTCACTTTTCTCCCACTTTTGACAGTGGGGGAGAAACGTGAATGTTTCATTAAAAGGTTCCTATCCTGTCCTTTCCAATTGTTTCTTATTGAACAATAAAATATGTTTAAAGTAAAAAGCTCTAATACTCAAAATACAAAATATTAACAAGTTAAATGCACTACATAAATAAGGACAGAAGAAATACAGTCAAACACGTATTAAGAGATCACCTTCGGCTTTGGGACCAAGAAAAAGTGGCCTTATAAGACAGGTGACCTCTTAAAAGAGGTTCAATTCATCTGAAATGTTCTATCACAGGACAAGGAATTGGTGACCTTTTAATACAGGTGACTGCTTAATAGAGGTGACCGCATGGGCTGGTTTGACTGTATTTATATAAATGTAAAGTAATGTGCAGCATTTCACAAATAAATATGTAGTACAAGTATTATACATAAATAAATAATCTCGATAATATTCATTCCAATTAAATTAATGTAATACACCATTATCCTGACAAAAACCTCAGAATAAAAACAAATAGTATATGATATTATTGGCAATTATTGGTCACAGCTTTAATTCAATTGTACATATATATATTGATAGATAAATGCATAAATAAATAGATAAATAAATAAACAGATAAATGCATAAATAGATAGTAGTACATTTTGTATATATATATATATAGTTAGTTAGATTAAATGAAGACAACTAGCTTCGTACTATCAAATGTTCAACGGGTGCTGAATTTTGTAAATGACAACAACTAGATAGATAAATATCCATATGGAAATTGTAGGAAAATCACAAGTCGCCCTCGCAAACAGAGGTAACTGATGTTATCGTTTGATATCATCGTTTGAATAGATTTTTTTTAATTAAAAGTGTCGTTTTGACAAACAAAATTGGGGGCGTTTTGGTAAAAAAATTTCATTCTGAAAAAAAGTGAGGGCGTTTTGGTAGTTGGGGAGTTTTTACCCGTCTCCCTCCAGTACGATCGAGGCTTGAACGTAATGACACGTGAATGGTGTGTTGAGTCTGGCAGATTTTACATGTACCAGTATATGACAAGAGGCTGAGTGAAGATGAAGGGGGTGGAGTGATGAGGAGAACAAACTGGAGGAGCTCCAAACAGAGAGACTTGTATTTTTTTAATTATACATTGTACATGTGATATAATACTTTTCATTACTTTCTTTCAATTAATGTCAGATTTGGTCAATTTACTTTCGGGCCAGTGAATATGTATTCAGGCCAGTAAAGTTCTCATATGTACTGGCCAGGGGCGGATCCAGGATTTCAAGTTAGGGGAGGCGCACTTAAAAAAAATCGCGCCGAGCGAAAATTTTTGGGGTATTTCGTGTGAAAAATCGCAAAAAAATCTTATTTTTTTCCAATTTTAGGGGGGACGAGCGCCGAGTGCCCCCCCCCCCTTGAACCCGCCCCTGCTGGCCCAAATTGCTTGTTAGTTCCAAATCACAGTCATTGACTGTTTACATCCTTTGTGATCTATGTCTACTCGTAAACGTACATTTGAAGAGCTCATTACATCATGAACAGAACAATAAAGTTAATAAAACCAAAAGCATTGGTCCAAGACTCAATGTTATTTATCTTCAGTTTCTGAGCATTTGAAATAGTCTTAAGTTTTTTTAACTACAACAATGCTAACATCAATGACTTCCCATTTTACTCATTTAAAACTTGACTGGACGGCCATGACAAGCGGATCTTTAATGCTTGTATTTGCCAGTTTACTTATGTTTCGTTTGTTTAGAAATCTATTAATTCGGCTTTTTTGTTGTTGTTTTTTTTTTTTTTTTTTTTTTTAGCTGTGACCGTAGATTTTAAGTGTTTCTTGATGCTAAATTCGGTTAACACGGCACTGTATGTCAATATGGAACACGTTGTCTTCCTCCCCGAAGTGTTGGTGACGGCCCTATAGTCCGAAGGTCCGATAGTCCGAAGGGCCGATAGTCCGAAAATGTCCCCTTTTCAGTAATCTCTTGCACATTTCTTTATAAATGTTTGTATTATTACTTTTCACAAATGGCATTTAATAACAATTAAATGATTTGTTGGTATAAGTACATGTGCAGTCACATCTACGTGATCTTGCATTAAAAAAATTGGCTGGTATAGACGATGCGTGAAGGAAAATAGAAAGTTTCGACCCAACTGTGTCCAGTGTCAAGGTACCGATATGTCCAGGTGCCAGGTGCCGATTTGGCCTGTACCCGATAGATCAGACGTGCGAAATTTGCAATTAGACTTATTTTTCTCAAGTTCGAAGGCACACAGTACCTCTAGTTTTTGTTTGATGTTTGCCGCCTCACTAAGATACTATAGTATCAAACGCTATTTTCTCGGACTTTATCATCTGGTTAACTTGGCCCGATTCACTCACAAACTTAGAACGTCCGAATATATGTAAAGTTTAAATGAATTGGGCCGAGTCTATATGTTGATAAATTCCGAAAAAAATCGTTTTATAATTGTAGTTCCAATCCAATATCTACACAATTAGTTCCACATAGAGCCTCAAACACCTGAAAATGCAGTGCGTAGTATTAAATTAAAAGGTAGTCCCGGAGCCACAGTTTTTTTTTACAAGATCGCTTCTGAATAGTAAGCTGGGATCTGACCTCTGACACCTGATTAACCAATCAGAATACCGGAAAAGCAAATAATTTTGTAAATAAGACTCAAGTCCCTGTGGTAACCAAGATACAAAACTTTTCATTGTAGAGTAAAAAGAACAAATTAGGATCATTTAAGGTAATAGGTAATATTTTCATCAATAAGAATTTAAGTCCTATACTTAAATTCCGTTATCACGATGCGTTGTAATAATTGATATGTTTTTGGTATTTAGATATATTTGTTACGTAATACATTGCCATGATGAAATATTTCCTTTCCCATTTGCGGTCCATGGATGCAGATGTTAAAAAATAATTGATGCAATTTCTATAAAACCCGCCCACCCTTTATCCCTTAATATAAATAGGCCTTGTTATTTTAAAGAATCGGATACTGCTCTTGTGTTATTGTATCATTTCAGTCGACGATTGAACTGAACTATCTGAGGTCAACTGGATAAGGCAGTCTGAACATTTGATGATCAGTTACTCATGATGATTCAACACCTGATGTTAGCCATTAAATTGCATTCAGTATTTCGGAAATTGGAGGATACAGTAAAGTTGCAAAGACTTTGTCAGAATTTAATATACGGATTGTACAAATTAGATTCAAATTATACCAAACGGAGGAATCGGGAACAATTTGAGTTCTAGCTGATATGGATTTACATGTATCAACTCTTTGTGTAAAATTTTGAAGTCTGAAAATGAAAACCAGGCGAGCGATTGCATGATTATTGAAAACTATGAACCACTAATTTTTAAAATCCATAGTTACTTATTGTGGGTATATGTGTTATTGAATTATGGAAACTAAATGCTTTTCTAGAGTTTTTCTCCTCACAGGTTTTTTATCTCTAGTTTTTAATGCAGAGTTTCCTCAGTTTGCAGAATTCGCTGCATTTAATACATTTCCTTAGGTTAATATTATTATTAATACATTAACAATGTAAGGGCTTTCGGACCATCCATCAGCTGTGTTCCCACGGTGATCCAATATTTCTTTTGATTTAGTTACAAGTGTTGCCTGAGGGCAAGTGTGGACACAGAAATGTGCTGTCCAAAAGGCAAGTGGGGATGTCAATATTTCATATTATTTAACACTTTAAAAGGGGTCCTGGATTTTTTTTTAATAAAAAAAAACTAATCCTGGATTATTATTTTCGCTTAAAGTCCGGTCCTGTGTTTTTATTTCAAATTTGTATTCCCCCTCCCAAGGGATATAAAATTGTATCATTAATAATGAATTAATAAATAATAATTTCAGATTTACTATTTAAAATAAACCTCATTTACAAAACCACTGATATTTGTTCAATTTTTAACGCTGATTTAAGCTTTAGTCGCAACAAATTTTCATTTTTCTCTTTAAACTGTCGAAACATAACATTTATTTAACTGTAAAATGTTCCCTTTTTTCTTATTTAAATCAATGATCAACAATATTCCAGAATCAAACAAATGAATAAATATAACATAGATTTCTTTTACATGCATCATTCCTTTACATTGTCAAGATTCTATATTTATAAACTATTGACCTGAGTAACCTTGCTAAGCTATGCGGAGTCAGTGTGTTTTAAATCGGTCATCCAATCAGGACGCTCATTATTGTCCAAGATAAAAATACATCGCTAAAATTACCTGTGGGTGTTTCTCCACTTCAACTCGTAAATTACATAGAAATCGGATATTTCGTCATAAAACTTCACACATGGTTTTGTCTATCATATTTCTTGAAGACAAACATAATTTTTTTTTATTGCATTTATCAATATTTTATGAGTATCAACAGTTTTTTCAACACCGTATCTGTTCACGTGACTACACATGCTACTCACAGTGACCCGTGACCCACATTAGCACGTCTCAGCAGTATTTTGTATGGTATATAACCATAATCTGTGGTAATATTTCTGTGCTAGTTTGGTTGACATAATCAGCGATCTGCAGGTAACCACATGTATTTCTCATTTACCATAATCTGTGGTGATATGTGACAATACAATCGCGATCTTCGATAACCTCATATATTAGACAATTTTTATTTATCAGTGACAGTGCGATCGCGATCTGCGATCACTTCATATATTGGACAATTTATTATTTATCAT
>MJUT01017212.1:65553-84708 GCA_002080005.1 Gigantidas platifrons | reverse complement strand
AGTAAAATTTCATAATCATTATGTTAAATGAAATATAGTTTAGCTTGTGTAATTTTTAAAGAGAAAGATCAACAATTGTTTCAATTATTTTGAGGCAGCTTGAAAAATGGGAAAATTATAAAAAAAATATCTTACCAGAAAGCCCTGGTTGTTCTATAGTGTTGAAAGCAAGCTAGTTCTGGTTTAAAAATTTAGTAAAACAATTGATCAAGTCTTTAGAGGGAGAAAAATAATCATAACTGATTGTCCCATACGTATAGATTTTTTTGACAGCATTATCTTTAAATATTTTTTTTTTCAATCAAAATGATGGAAACTATCCCTGATCAGTTGGAATCTTGTAGCTGTGATGTTTATGTTAAAAAAACAATTAAAATTTGGAATGATTAAAGGTGTTTCATTTTTCACCCTAAGTGGCCACTAAAAGTGCAACCTTAGCTTGCAGTAGTCTAATTACTTAACTAATAATTAATTAATTAACATCATGCTTAACTGTTCTTAATAAATTTAATAAAAATCAATATATCTAACTAATTATTTCCCAAATATAATTCAATTGTTCATAAATCTAAATCTAGCTTGCATTTTATATAAGAATATGTAGATATATTTTATCATAATTAAAAGAATGCCGACATCATTATTATTAAATTATTATGAAGGACTGATTTATTTAATAAAAATAATTTTTGCAAATTTATTTTTTGTCTATACTTTTGTAAAACATATTACATTTATACCTTCAGAATTATTTACATCATTTACGGGTCTCACTATGAGCTATACCTTGATAATATAAAAAAAAATTAGTGTATAAACACCAAGCCAATCTATTGTTTGATATTTGTGGTTGAAACGTGAATTAGATTTTTCAAAAGTGGGAGACGGCGTGGGTTCGCGTCCGGCTTTGTAAATTACAAAAAAAGGTGCACTCGACTCGCAGCCGCAAGTGATAAAGTTTACCAGTTGCATGCTCATGGTCGGTGGTTCTCTCCGGGTATTACGGCTTCTTACACCACTAAAACTGGTCGCCATTATATAGCTGGAATATTGATGGAGTGGTGTTAAACACCAAAAATCAATCAAGAGTAGGGGATACCTGAGCAAACCTAATATACAAACATAATCAAATATACTTAATTAATTTTTCTCTTTTTTCGTCTTTTGAACTTTGGAAACAATTATTAAATATATACCATATCATAAATACTTTCAACCTTGATCGTATGGTTGTTGGATTTACAACTACCTATGTAATCAGTGCCTATCACCACTAATGTTGCGAGTCCGAATCTCGATCAGGGCGAGGTGAACAACATTATGTGATAAGTTTGTCAGTGACTTGCGACAGGTCGGTGGTTTTCTCCGGATCCCCCGGTTTCCTCCACCAATAAAACTGACCCCCACGATATAACAGAATTAACATCCCATTCAATGAATTTCATTAAGCTGTTGTTTGGTTAATGCTATTGAGTATAACACTTAAAAGACTGTCAGCGAAATCTGAAAATCTAGAATACGGTAGTGCCATTTCTGTTTTTCCGGAAGACGGGAATCTTGGATTTAGTTCGAATCCCGTTCATGGCGAGGTGTACTCGATATAACTTTATGTGATCAAGTTTGTCAGTGATTTGTGACATATCAGTGGTTTTCTCCGGTTTCCTCCGCCAATAAAACTGACCGCCACGATATTCGTTGGACTAGTAACTTGTGAGTTAGTCCGACAATATCGTTGGACTAGTAACTTGTGAGTTAGTCCGACAATATCAATACAAATCACGACTGCTGGTCTAAATACTCCCCGGTTGCTTGTTTTTCTAAACTGTTACATAAAAGCAGGAATGGCGTGAATTATGCCTATGTTTTGATTTTCACTTGTTATTAAACTTGCGTAAGCATACCCAGGGCCGTCTTAACAGCATGATAAGACACCGGACAAAGCAGTGCATTGGGGCCCTACCTACAGAACAACTTACAGGACTAAAACTGTAATTGCCGAGACGAGCACACTAATCATTACACCACTGATGCGGGAAATGCCGGATTTAGGACAAATAAGGCCATGGCCTAGTTAAGTTATGAGGCCCCTTACTTGGGCCCTGAAGGAGGTAGACCCGGTAGGCCTACACAGGCAGTCAACTCTATCATTATGTCTGGAATCGCTCCGAAACAGAACTCCTTCAAATTTAAAATTGCACCACATAAGCAAAAATCAATCGTGAAAAATATTTTTGACAAGAAGATGGGACCCCGGTCAACGGGGCACTGTGCTTAAGCACACCTAAGGACAATGGTAAATCCGGCGCTGGTATCATGCTGGTTTAGTATGTTTGATATAGCTGTGCGTGAATAATCTATATTTGAATATTCTCATAAACATGCATATATTTTGCTAGGCTGCATAAATAGAGAAGAAAAGAGTATAAATATTAAAAAAAAAAAATTAAACCAATTTACTCACTTGCGAGATAATAGGTTCCACATAAAATATAAAATATAGCTGTCATGTCGACGTTCCTGCGTAGATTACTTTATTTGATGATTATTCCGTAGTTATTAAGGAAGTTTCTGCAAAGCATAAGAGGGCAATTGAGGCATATGTACTATTACATACTTAACGTGATGTAAAATGATGCCAGCTCAAGTGTTGGATCAAAAAGATAAGTTAAAAAATGAAGTGTTTACTTGGATTCAGTTAAAAAGGAGAAAGATGATATCATACTTGTTTCTATTCTCAGTGTGTGTAGAAAAGGGGGGGGGGGTAATTGTGATCGTGTTTAACGCCAGTTTCAACAATATTTCAGTTATATCGTGGCGGTAAGTTTTAATAATGGAGGAGGAAATCGGAGTACGGGAGAAAACCACCGACCTGTCGCTAGTCACTGACAAAATTTATCACATAATGTTGAATCGAGTACACCTCGTCTGAGTGGGATTCGAATTCACAACAATAGTGGCGATAGACACTGATTGCATAGGTAGTTCTAAATCCAACTACCCTACGATAACGACTTATACGACTGCCCCTATTCTGTTTGTGAACCACATCGGTGGTGTAATGGGTAGTATGTTCGCCTACAGTGCAGTAGACCGTTGGCTCAAGCTATGGTCGGGTCAAACCAAAGAATGGTTTGGTATTTGCTGCTTCTCAACTAAGTACACAACATCAAGGAGTAAGAGCAAAGACGGATTGTACGCTGTTTGGGAATTTGGGTCATATGGGACGATAACAAACATTGCACTATACCCCCCCCCAATAAAATAAAATATACTACCGGTAGTATACCAAAAACGGTAGAAGCAATGTTTTTCTCAACCCTGTTCCAAGTCTTGTATTTTAACTAATACTTGAAAGAAATGTTCAAAATTGCACATCAACTTACTCATAAACATTTTAAGATAAATACCTTTTTTTAATGTTCATTTGACTCTATATACACTGTAATATATATATTTTTAAGGATTTGAAGACAACAGAATAGTAGCCTAACATGACCCTCAAACTAAAAGATGTTGTCACTAGTGTTTAGACAAGGAGGAGTCATCAAACATCTAATTTTAATTGGAGTTTAGCTTTAGAGTGTAACGTTTTATAATCTAGGAGGATGAAAATTCGATAGGCATTCCTCTCTAGGAGACGTTCGAAACTATCTAAAGTAAGAAAATACAATTTCTAATCATTTTGAAATAATATGAACACGAATCATGCTTGCTGTCGCTTTTGTGGTTCTTCGAGGACAGTGTGTCCCTATCATAGTCAAACACCACAGAGAGTAGGTCACTGTCAAACACCACAGAGATTAGGTCACTGTCAAACACCACAGAGAGTAGGTCACTGTCAAACACCACAGAGAGTAGGTCACTGTCAAACACCACAGATATTAGGTCACTATCAAACACCACAGAGAGTAGGTCACTGTCAAACACCACGGAGATTAGGTCACTGTCAAACACCACAGAGAGTAGGTCACTGTCAAACACCACGGATATTAGGTCATTATCAAACACCACAGAGAGTAAGTCAATATCAAACACCATGCAAGACTGTGCCTAGCGGTAAGCCATAGGTAACAGGGACTGTGTTGGAGGTCTTTCCATCTATTTGAGTTTGGGTTCTATTTCACAGGAAGGCTGATATTTAGTTAAAATATTGTGACGAAAGCCATGTAAGAGTTCATATGTTACTGTTTTCAAGATGGTTGACGATATGGTTAAAAAAAAATAGCAAACTCACATGCCCTATCCTTTAAGCTTAATACCAATGTTTCTTTCATATGTGGGGGCCTGGGTGGGTCAATGAGTTAGGTCGTTGGATCTAACAACTCATACAAGTCTATCACCAATACTGCGTGGGTTCGGACCCAGCTTTGTAAATTACAAAAAAGTGTGCATTCGACTCGCAGCCGCAAGTGATAAAGTTTACCAGTTGCTTGCCCAGCGTCGGTGATTCTCTCCGGATACTCCGGCTTCCTCCACCACTAAAACTGGTCGCCATGATATGGCTGAAATATTGCTGAAAGTGGCGTAAAACACCAACAATTCAAAATTCAACTTCAAATTCTTTCATATGTTTTGCATGTCCGTACATGTGATATCGGCAGTGATTGTAAGTTCGAATGTCTTTTATTGGCTGTTTTTATTTGAATTCCTAGACATATATTATACATTTTAATAGTAAGAGGTTGCAAAATCTATAATAAAAGTATATTTCACATCACACCAACTGTATACAGCACATTTTTAAAAGAGTGGATACAAATATCACAATTATGTAAAAATTCGTGAAGAAGTGGTTTCTTCATTTTTGGCAATGTCACCAAAAGAGCAGATTATGATCCACTTACATATAATAAGGAACTATCGTGGAATACTGTATCATATATCCTTTAGATACCTGCATGTGTGTACTTACTTAACGGTACGTAACGGTGGTTTCCAGAACTGGCTCCTCTTGGTGCCACTTCTCCGGACTGTCCAATTGTGTCAATTTCTGGTAATTGTATGTTGCTTCGGTTTCCTCCAGAAATTTCAGTCAGAATAGTATAGCTCCTCACTTTCCCCGTATTTATCAAAGCAGTTTTTGAATGCATTTGTTGATGGTGCGTTTATGACTTGGTCTGGTAATTTGTTCCAAACTTTTGCTACACGTACGGTAAAACGGTTTTTTCTCAGACTTGTTTTAAATCGTTGTTGGACTATTTTGTTGCTGTTATTTCTTCTGTTGAATCTGTTACCGGAGTTTGACAGTAGTTTTAGGAGAGAACTAGCTTCCGGGTCATATTTCTCGTTTATGATTTTGTATGTCTCAATCATATCACCCCTGATTCTTCTATATGCAATTGTTGGTAATTTTAGTTTCTTTAGTCTCTCGGGATAGCTTAGTTTGTTAAAACCTGGTATTTGTTTTGTGGCCCTTTTTTGTACACTTTCAATTTTATCTATGTATTTTTTCTTGTATGGGGCCCAGACTGAACTAGCATAATCCAAATGTATCCTCACTAGAGTTTTATATAACGGGAGAAATATGTTTGCATTTAGGTTTCTGAATGTCCTTCTAAGTGCAGCAAATATAGAATTTGCCTTGTTGACCTTCTCACAGATATGTTTATCAAAAGATAGCTCCTCATCTATTACAACTCCAATGTCCTTTTCGTCCTTTACTTTAATAATTTCCTGCCTGTGTGTCTTTAAAATCTAGCAAAAGCCATATGTAAATGACTGTGATACTATGCTATGTCCATTACGTGCATTATACACTGGGGTAAAGCTGATGATCGTAACTGCAATTACGGTCATCCCAAGATGGCGCACGTGGAATCGGGTAAGAATTTTTTTTGTCGATTAAATTGTTTCTGTAATGTATTTTAAATGGCACATGCATTGGTCCGATAGTAATCTATGAACTTATCACAAGGAAATCACAAATTACGACTGAAAAATGTATATGAAAGAGAAAATCCGATTTAAAAAAATCGCTAAGATGACCGTAACTGAAAACTGAGATGACCGTAATTGCAGTTTTCAGGTACGGTCATCTTAGCGACTTTTTAAAATCGGATTTTCTCTTTCATATACATTTTTCAGTCGTAATTTGTGATTTCCTTGTGAAAAGTTCATAGAATACTATCGTACTAATGCAAGTGTCATTTAAAATACATTATAGAAACAATTTAAGCGACAAAAAAGATTCTTAGCTAATTTCATGTCCGACATCTTGGGATGACCGTAATTTACAGTTACGGTCATCAGCTTTACCCCAGTGATTATATACTACTGTTCATTTAAATTCACATGAAATACAGGTTTGGAACATGTTTTTATTCCTTAGATCAATCAACATTGCATATTTATTCATATTTAAGTTTTTGTTTATTCGAGTTTGACGTAATTTTTTTTTAAAGATACACATTATAATACAATGATAAAGCTCTATTCATTTCTTAAAAGAGTATGTTCAATTTATAAATGTTTATTTACTTTTGCTTGTTGATGGTGAAATTAATCATTTACTAAAAAAAAAATCTACCCATCCCACCACCTCAATAAATTAATATGAAGTTTAATGAATATGATATTAGCCATTGTTATTCACATGAATTGTTACTTTATATAATCAGAGCCATTTTGAAAACAAAATGCACCTTAATGTGCCAAAATATAATTTAAAAAAAACTCACTATTTTCTCTCTCTCTCTCTCTCTCTCTCTCTCTCTCTCTCTCTCTCTGTCTCTGTCTCTCTCTCTCTCTCTCTCTCTCTCTCTCTCTCAAAGATATTTGTTTACTTTTAGGAAAGATATGTTATCATATTAATCAATCATAAATTGTAAGAACACATTTTTTTAATTGTAGTTGACTTGGGCATTTCCCATTTATTGGAATGCATCTGATATATATGTCTAATGATCTGACAAGTAATAATTTGTAGTAAACAACAAGTAATAATTTACAGTAAACAATATTGTCTATGCAGTAACACTAGACTATAAATATCTACTAAATTTCTATGTATGCAATACAAAAAAATGTTACAGTAAAATAGTGAGTGAGTGATTGTTGTTTAGCGCCAATTCAGCAATTTTTTTCCCAGCTATGTCATGGCGAGAACAATTTAATTTTCAGCGAGATGATAATGAGGTCCACTTTGTACTAGACCAACACACTAAGTTGGATTTTTATAGTGCTAGCTCGCTGAAACACACGGGTATAGACATGTCGCTCCACTCGGACACATTATTCTGATTCAGAGCCAAACAGTCTTTAAATTGTTCTTTCTCCTTAATGCTGTTTGCTTAGCGAAAAAGCAACAAATATAAATTTTATAGCTTTGGTTCGACCCGACCGGGACTCGAACCCACGATTTACCGCACTGGAGGCGAGCACGCTAACCATTACACCCCCTATGCGGTTAATAGTAAAATACAAATGTTATTTGAACCATGGTTTGAAATTAAAACATTAATTTGTTTTTTTAAATCCCCAGAATATGTTTCTAATACCACGTGTAAGTAAAACACACAGTAGGGTAGGGTTAGGGGGGGGGTATGGTTAAAAAAAGGGGGGGGGAAGTATGGTTAAAAGGAGAAGGGGGAAGGTTTGGGTTAAAAGAGTGGTAGGGCTAAAAAGACATAGGAGAGGTTTTTAAGGTGGGAAAATGCGCAGGGTTTAATAAGAGGGGACCGGGAATGAGATTTAAGGGAGGGAAAGGCTGGAGGTTTCAAGGGGGAATAAGATGGGGAGGGAGAAGGGTCTTTACTATTGAGTGAGTGATTGTTGTTTAACACTAACTCATCAATTTTTCAGCTATATTATGGCAATAACAAGTTAATTTTCAGTGAGATAATGATGAAATCCGCTTAGTTCGTTCTATAGACCAACACGCTGAGTAGATTTTAATAGTGCTAGCTCACTGAAACAACAGTCCATGGATAGACATGTCGCCCCACTTTGACACATTATTCTGATTCCGAGCCAACCAGTCTTTGCTCTTACACCGTAATGCTGCGTGCTTATCGGAGAAGCAACAAATACCAATTTTATAGTCTTTGGATTGACTCGACCGGGTCTCGAACCCACGATCTACCGCACTCAAGGCGAGCACGCTAACCATTACACCACCGATGCGTCTCTTTACTATTGACGTTTACGTTGTAAAGATATATACATTCGCGGATTTTAAAGTTTATGCCTGTTCTAGACCAATCAAGGCATTATCACAATCGAAACAATTTATTTTTGTGATTTATCAGTGGCGGATTTAATTTAAGCCATGCCGTTTTAAACCAATCAAGGCATTATCACAATCGAAACAATTTATTTTTGTGATTTATCAGTGGCGGATTTTAAGCCATGCCGTTTTAAACCAATCAAGGCATTATCACAATTGAAACAATCTAATTTTGTGATTAATCAGTGGCGTAGCTTTGAAATTGAGACACAAAGGAAGTTTCCTCAGTTAAAAAAAAAAACAACGACAAAAATTAGGCGTTTCATTTAAATGGGCATTATCTGCCAAATCGTAAATTTTTGTTACCCATAAAACTATCAGATATGATTGATGCCTTAATAAAACGTATTTCTGTAACTTGTAAATGTTATGAAATGTACGCACATCGGGGGGAAAACATGCAACTGCTCGTGTTTTGAGATCGATCAAGAAATGGACACCATCTTATTAATTATCGACATTGTTTACGGAGTTTGTCGAATCGTCATTAAATCAGTACAACAATGCACTTATTTCTTATTTTTTGTGAATCTGCTTATAGTCGGTGTTAATTACGGACAAAGAACCATGCAAGTTGGCAATTAATAAGCGACAAAATACAAATTATTCGTGTTTACCTGTCACTAGTAAGGTCAATTGCATACGGAAAAAGCGGGGTCAAATTATTTGCTTGCAAGCAAATAAGTAATCGATCATGGTAATTTTCGTTCTCAAAATGTGGAAAATGGTTCGATAAACTGTTTAATGTGAAATATTTACCTATTTTTCATCATTTTAAAGCTATTTACCAATTTCCAAAGCATATAATTTTTTTGGTCAAAATCGTAGCTAATGCCGCGCCCCTTTAACAAACTCCGAGGCAGTAATGTAAAATCAAATTTGTCCTATAATTTATCAATTTGATTTGTATTATGTATTCTAATCATTGTAATCATTCGTTGCACGACGTTTGAGCGCATTGGTCCTACATTTGAGCGGAAAAAAGCTTACGTTTGAGCGCAAAAAAATCCACGATTGAGCGCATTTTACCTTAGCTATTTACCTGAGAAAAAAGATAAATCTAGTGAAATTGGTAAATGGCTATCCCAATTTTTTGGACTTCCCTTTCTGCCTCCTGATGAAACTGAAGACAGTTTTGTAGAGGAGATGATACCATAGTGATGTACTAAGTTCTCTGACTATTTATTAGAAACCTATGTGGACGAAAACTCAAAATATCCTCCTACAATGTGGGCTTCAAAACCTTGCAGTACAGCTAAGCGCACTAACAATGGCCCGGAGTCCTTTTACAGTCACTTCAATGATCAGTTTTATTCTGCACACTCATGTATATATGTATTCATTGATGTGTTAAAACAAATACAGACAACTACATACATTAACATTCGAGGTCTTGACAACCCCGCTACAGTCAGGCGCACCGAGAAGGAAAAACTTGCGTTTTCCTTAGAACTTACCGTAAGTTAGAGACAGGAGAAATTTCTAGAGCAACTTACATGAAGTCAATGGGGTTGAAATTTTCCGCAAGAACCGATTTGTAAGATTTTAATACTACTTTTATAGACATTTTTAAACATTCTTAAATCTATTTCATAAAACATTTTAAATAAAGACTATGATGTTATTATGATGAGTTTTTTTAGTGCTGTAATCTTTTATAATAAAGTGTATATATTTTTATTCCTATTTTTCACATTTTTAGATATTAAATTCCCAAGGTAAACCACAGGTAAAATACGCTCAAACGTAGGAAAAATTTGCGCTCAAACGTAACACACCTAAAATTGAAAATGCGCTCAAACGTAGTGCGCCCTAATCATTGTATGAAATTATAAACCCGCAAGGGTCCTTAATTGGATTAATAAAATATTCTATTCTATTCTATTCTATTCTATTCTATTCTATAATTTAATTCAAATATGCCATAACTAAGTAAGTAAGTAAGTAATGACCTTATTTCAAGAGGGTAACACAGTTAGCAACAATAACCTAATCTTCCCTGTGGCCCTCAAAACAATAATAATCAAATACAGCAAATACAATTTCAAACAATACATTTACATATTGATATTCATAACAAAATATCACAATCTGAGTATAATCAACTGCTCGTTTTAAAACGAAAAAAAAGGTGTTCCGTTGCTTTAATTGATGGTGGCTTCCCAGACCCACCTGATTCGGTAATATTTGACCCCATGCTACGCCTGTGATCTGAGGCGGGGCTAATTTGGTCAATCGGATTTTGGAAAAAGAAAAAATCCGTAATTTTCCATCACCGGGAACAATTTTTATCATTATATTTCACTCACCACGTCCATTTCCGGTTCCTGTCATGCTGACGAAATATCGAGAAAAAAACTAGTATTTACAACATTTTTTATAAATATGAAATTGTTTACTGATACAGGGAATTTTAATACGTTGAAATTGATAGCTGTTGCTGAAGAGAACGGAATAAGCCTCGAGAAAGTTGAGAAGAAGCATGGTGGTATGTATTTGTTCTGTTCTGACACCGGTATTCGCCGGTAACAACTAACGTTCATCGGCTAGAAATGATCCTGATCCTATGGCCTTAATGGCACGACTAGTCCTCTTTGTACTATTTTCTTCTCTCTAGTGCTATTCCTTCTTTGGTGATTTCTCTCTGTACTTTCAGGGGCTGCTCTGGCTCCCAAAAAGTAGGAGCCAGAAAAATCGCCAGGTGCCAGTTTTGAAAGTCAGGAGCCAGCTAAAATTTTTACAAGGAGCCAATTTTTTCGAACCGAAACTGTGGATGGAGATTGAAAAGCTATGAAAAACCTCCTAGGATGGGAACATACTCTGCAAATTAGCAACCAACTGATAAAACATAACATTGCCACGATTTTGATCTAATACAACCCAAATTGTAACCCCCCCCACTTTTTTGAAATATTACTATGGTTTGGTCTAATACCACANNAATTGTATTAACTCATATTTGTGTAGTCTTCAGTAGAAAAAAAATTATGTTCTCTGCCAATTTCAAATTTGTCCAATTTCTATGTACAAAAAATGTAGATTCCTTGTAGGTAATGAAAATATAGAACAAACGTCATAAACTGAAGCAAGTTGTAAAATACATTATTATTTCTCAAACCTCATAATCAAATTGCAACAATTGGAATAAAAATACAGTAGTTATTTTTTTTTTATTGCAGACACGTGTCTGTTTGTAAATAGTGCTATAAATATAACCCAATTGTTACCCGGAAGCAGATCGATAACAATCTGGATTGTGAACTCCTGCTGATCGTGCCATTTTAAAGTTTATAACTTTTTGAGAAAATCACTTTCAAAATATTAATGGATACGATAGATTTCAATAAACATGATATCGACAATTTCATAAATGAAACGTGACAAAAAAATAGTTTGTAATATATGGCGGACATTGTGACAAATCCTGCAATGAATGACGATTACAAAATTATTATGTCCACTTTAAATATCATATTAAATATGATACATACATGTACTGTGGCATCTTGAGTACATGTCATAACTTAAAAAAAAACCATTATCGTTGATTGAATTCTTTGTCCAGGTAAATCAAGCCAGGTGAGATCAAAGATTACGTAATCAAAACAAAAATTCTATAATCCGTTGATTGGCTTGTAACCGCGTGCTTGGAACATGTAATAAAATTGTCATTAAAAAAAAGTCTTTGTTGTTATATACAATTAGGATCAGGTCAGGGATTTGCTGTAGGGGCTGGACAGATGGTAAAACGTCCAGTGGATGTGATGAACTCTCCTACAGCTTCTTGTATTTTCTTATGTGTTTCAGTGTCTTGTCCTTCTCGAGTTAAAAATATTCCCATTGATGGCTTTGTTATTCCGATTAATTTATTAGTTTTGTTTTGTAATATTTCTCGCTGTCTTTCATACAGTATGCAGTCTGTACATTCCAGTAGATACAATGTAGTGTTCTGCTGTCTCGTCTGCTCCACATTCACATTTCGGTGATGTTATCCCAGTTGGTATCTGTATTTATTTAGTTGTACATATCCAGTTCTCAATTGTATGAATATTGACGATAGTTGTTTATTTGGCCAGTCTAAGATGGTTTTCAGTTCATACAAGTTTCTACCTTTTTCACTAATGTTCCTAATAAATGACTGCAGGGTTTTGTCGACTATCCACGTATGTTGCTATCCATGCATATGCACAAACATGGGATGACCTTTTTTTAAAGCCCGGTCGCTTCAAGTGCTATTTGTGTAGTTATCTAGAATAGGTCTTATCTCATTGAGATTAATACATGTAGGTCTAGACTTCCAAAGAATTTTTCTGTCTGTATCTCCATCCTAATCTCGTCATAAGCACAAACAAAGGTATTCTGGAAATTTATAATCTTAAAATCTTAACCCAGGTGTATTTCGATGCATATTTTTTTGCATGGATGGATTGTGTCAGACCAAGTGCAGGTAAACCTTGAAATTTAATAATTAAATGAAAATTTCATATCACTTAGTTAAATGTTGATAATTGTCAACCAAGGATAAGCCTTACAACTTATTTCCAATGGAGTCCTTTGCAAATAATGATTAAATTTTAAGTTTTATTTTTAGATGAATTGTGTGAATTTAAGATTTATTTTTTACCTTAAAATGTATTATAGTATACCTTTCAATTTACTTCCAATAGAAAAAAAATATACATGTATTGGGCTTCATTATAAAAGTCTGAAACATGAAAAATGTTTCAATATTGTATCAGCAAAAGCCCATTACTCGACTATGTATGTTCTGTCTCATTCAGGGCATTAATAATTATATACAAATAAATACATATTGGAGTTATATACATGTAGTATGAATTATTATCTTGATTAATCTGGCAAGTAACATTCTTTTATTGGCGAGTAAAAAATATTTCTTACTAGCCAGGGGCGAGTGGGTGATGGTATGAATTGTAGAGCCCTTAATTGAATTTCTCTTCAAGAATAATTTATATTCTCCAGTTTTAAAAATAACATGCTTACATTGTGAGACATCATGAACAAGATGTTTAGAAATTAAAAAAAACCACCTGGAGTAGAAAGCAGTAATATTTTAATTTTATTTTCAAGTAACGTATCTGTTCACAACATGGCTGATTAACAAAATTGAATTTAAGCGATAGAATCCTATATTTAGTTAGACTTATATTATTTAGTGTGAAGCCTATCAGTTTGGTGATTCATATATTGTACAATAAAATGTAAACTGTGAGTGTACTCACATCCTTGATTCTAAAACATAGAAAAATATAGTAGCAAACGTGTATCTGCCGGAAACTGAATGTATGTATCACTAAATATAAGAAACAGTTGCTTTCAGACACAGGATTGGTATGAGTAATATTTATATACTTTATGTTGATCATTTTTAAAGACATTTACATTTCAACTTTCAAGCTTCATGGAAATATATTTTCAGTAACACAAAATTATGTATCGTAACTGCTTTGTGAGTTTTTGTCAACATTGCCTTTTTTACTTCGTACGTCATAATTTTTCACATTTAAATCATCTCCTCTGAAAACATTCAACCAAACTTAACTGAACCAAACTTGACTGGAATGATCCTTGTGTGATCCCCTTAGTTTTAAAATTGCGTTTGACATCCCCACCTTCCATTACTAATAATAGATTTTCTTAAATTGCCTATCGGTGCTTTATTTTAACTCAAAATGAGTTAAAATTGTAAAAGCATGGGGCCAGCCTTAAAAATATGTTCGTTTCCCGCACCCGACCCTCCATTTCACCTATGGGTCAGTAGGTAGGGGGATTTTTTTTTTTTTTTTTTTCAAAATAGACATCATATCAGACAATAGGAACAAACTGCAAAAAAATTGATAAGGAAAAAATTGCTTCTGCACTGGTGCTTTTCCAACTCGCCATTAGTCATCACTTTTACAGCAGCTAAGCTTCAGCATGTTCAGATGCTGCGTTCATTCACAAATCTGGTTCCTTCAAAGTCGAGCAACGGATTTTGTTCATTTAAAAGTGTAAACCAGTTCCGAACGTAAATTCATCGCAAATCACCCAAAAAATATTTCGAGTCGCAACGTTTTCTAACGGTCATTCGGGTGCGGGAATCAAATAATATTTAATTTTGTCCTGGTAATGAGTAGTTTCACATACCGGTACATGTACATGTGTATGTTCCAGGTTTTTCTGTGAAATTTTTCTTTCAGCTGATATATATACTGATTATGCAAATTGCCCATGTATTTTGATAATACAATGTACATTTTTGTAGATCACGTTTAAATCTTCTCCTCTGAATCCATTTCAAACCAAAATAAACCAAACGTGGATGTGATGGTTCCTTTTCAAAGTTGCTTCTCCGAGTACTCCGGTTTCCTCCACCAATAAAACTGACAGCCATGATGATATAGCTGAAATTTTGTTGAAGTGGCGTTAAACACTATAAACAATAAACCAGCTCCAACCTCCATTCAAGATGGCAGCCATTACTATAAATAGAAATTTCTTTATTATAAGTCAAAATTATCTCACATTTTAACAGCAACTAGATAGCAATGAGTAGTTCAAAATAATTATTTATTCCAGTTTTTTCTTTGAAATGTTCCTTTTAGCTGATTTATACTGATTATGCATATTTTGAGGAGAAAAAATCACATTAAAATCTTCTGCTCAGAAACTTGAGCTGAAAAGATCTTTAGTTGGTCCACTTTCAGAATTATGTGTAAAACCCCCAACACTCTAGCCTCCATCAAAGATGGCTGCAATTACTATTAGCTGAAATTTTAAATGCCAAATAAAAGAATTTCAAGTCAAATTGAAAATGTGAGCGATTACAGGCACCTGGGAGTCATTAGTTTCATCAATGGACTCTTTTTATTTCCGACTACAATAAACAAAAATCACAGAGGCAGTTTTTAGTTGGTACCTGGTAGGTACATTTAAGTAAACAGTAAGCAAAGCTATAATTTACATTAAGCAGGGATAGAAATTGGGAAGTTCAAGCTGGTAGCCCAGACAAGATTTTTGATAAAAAATGTCTATATCAGTATATATGTTTAACTATTAGTAAATTATAGGTAAAAGTTTAGTAGACCAGACCAAAATCTAAGGCCATAGGCGACTGAACCCCTGTTAATTTCTGTCCCTGTTAAACCTCACCTAATTTTCAATGCAATCAGTGCCTATCACCACTAATGTTGTGAGTTTGAATCCTGCTCAGGCAAGGTGTACTCGATACAACATTATGTGAAAAGGTCTGCCAGTGACTTGCGACAGGTCGGTGGTTTTCTCCGGGTACTCCAGTTTCCTCCACCAATAAAACTTGCCGCCACGATATAGCTGAAATATTGTTGAAAGTGGCGTAAAACACTATGACCCTAACCATAATTTTCATATACATGTAAAATATATATATACTATTTATGATTTAATTCTAAGTCCTGATAAACTTAAAATTTATTGCCTCAGGGGTATAAAGAAAACATGTGATGCATGCTCTGATAGGGTTGTAACATGTTCAGTGAATCAATGTACATTTTTATGTTACATCTGTAAAACACTTTGATCTTTCCCACCTATATATTATCATCTCTTTGATTTCTCCTACCTATGTATAGTCATATCTCTAATTGTGTTAAATATGGTGTTAATTTCAACTTTGTTTCATTTTTTACCTAAACATTTTTTTTATGAAATCAGTCCATAATTTGTATGGTAAAGTGTTGTGTTCAGGTACAAGACATTCGTTTCATCAATCTGTTGCTTATTAATTATTTGATAAGAATTTACAGAAGTCATTTTATAATTTACACTCGGAGTGATTTTATTTTTTGCTGCTTTTAAAGCAATCTAATATTATAAGGTAAATAAATGTTAAGACATAGTAAGAAATATTTTGTTTGCTGCTTATCTGACTGAAAAAATTAACGTGCAGTCACACGATACGATTTCGTCTGATTTTCAATCCCAATTTTTCTTTAGACAAAAATCGTATAGTATGAATACAAAATGTTGTTTATGAGAATGGTATCATGAGAACAGATGAAGAAATTGAAAATCTTATCATTCGATTTACCTGTGCCGCAGATGCAAAATTATTTGGAAATCAGACAAAAATATTGTGTAACCGTACCTCTGGTGTATGTTGGCAGCTATTTTTTTTTTAATTGAATAAAAGTATACCGTTAAGTACAAACAGCATACAGGTAAAAAGTTTCAGGTTCTAGTATGGATGCCATGCATATTTATTATTAAAATAGATACAGTACATTGGCAATTTTGTTTGGTGATGATAAAAACATAGAGAGTGCACACATGTTCCTCATATAACCCTCATCAGGTATGCTTAAATTCTAAAGATTGGAAAGCCAAATAATTTAAACATCTTTTGGAGCAAGAAACTTAAGACCAAAGGGCCTAAACAGCATGGTCAATTTCTGGCATGGTCATCTATTACAGTTGGTAGATTTTTTTTGGATTTTTTGTCATAAATACAAAATGTACCTACATGACATACAGATACAGAGTATGAAAAAAAATTAAATATGCAAATTAATGTATATACATGTACATATTCAATGTTTCTTTTTATTTGCAGAAAAAGTAGTACCTTACCTGAGTTCTCACCTGTTACCTGTATTAGAAGTGTTCCCAAACAGATTTTTATTCTCTCCAAATGCAGCTGCAAGGTGAGTTTTAATTATTTAACAAAGTACTGTACACTATATATAACATCAGGATTTTTATTTGTTTGTAATTAATGGAAATCTGTAATTGTTCAGTGGTTTCCTCTAAGTACCACGGTTTCCTCTAAGTACTACGGTTTCCTCTAAGTACTATGGTTTCCTCCACCAATAAATCTGACCACCACAAAATAACTGAAATATTGTTGAAAGTGGCATTAAACACTCTAAACCATCCAACCATATAGTGTTACACGAATTGACATTAAAAATCAATGAAGAATAATGATCTTCAGGAACAGAAATTAACAGGGGCCCAGTCACCCATGGCCCCTAAATTTTGGTCTGAGTTACTAAACTTTTACCTATAATTTAGTTAAACATATAAAGTATAACTAATCGTAGATTTTGAATATCAAAATGAGACCACGAGTGACCGAAATATGCATAAGGATTAAACGAGTGGGCGGAACTTGTTCCGTCCACGAGTTTAATCGTTAATGCATATTCGGTCACGAGTGGTCTTATTTTGATATTCAAAATGTATGATTTAGTTATACTGTTTATTATATAGACTTTCAAAATTTCTTATATATTATTTTTTTCATTTGTATATTTGATTGCACGCGTGTGAATCTACGAGCAATGATACTACAGGGTTCAGTTGGAAGGATCTGCCATCTTGAAAATGTGAAATCCTATTTTTCATATTTGCAACAATGTACAAAAATAATTAAAATGCTTACCTTGAAAGCTTATTTTAGTAAATTAAATCACAATTGAAGCGTATACGAAGCCAAATAGCGTCTAATCTTTACGTTTCAAACTGCAAGTCTTCATATGACGTCTATGACGTCATCTTGGTTATGTACCAAAGTCATCAATAACATTTCGCGGAATTTTTTCAGCTTACAATCGTATGTGTATTCACCGTTGCACAACAAGGGACGTAACCACCACACTTATAGTTTTGCAAAAGTAGTTCCGGCGGGGAAAAAACTGATATTTCACATGTGAAATACCGGAATTGATTTCACAGATAAATCCCCATAATTCATACCTATCTATATAATAAATATACATATTTGATCAAAAATCTTGTCTGGGCTACCAGCTCGAACTTCCCGATTTCTATCCCTTGGGATATTTAATTTTCCTAGCTTGTCAGATCAACGAAAAGATAAATTTTATGCTCAGGATATTCTTATTAGTACCGATATTTACTGGAAGAACTTGAGATAAGTTTTGTTTATAGACATTGTACTTCGTTGTAGGTATATTTCAAATTTAAGGACAGTAGAAGATGATCCTGATGTTGATAAATGGTTAGAGTGGGAAAGTACACAGCTACAGGTTTGTTATGTTACGTTTATATTATTATTTCATCAATTTTTAGCTATCTTGTGACTACCAGAATTAAAATGAAGGAAAGCCTGGAGTGACCTGGACATATATTTTCTTTATTTGATAATAAACTAACCAGTTAATTGTTAAAAAGCTGAAGGAAAGCAGTTATATCACTAATTCTTACTTCACAAAGGGACAATATTCTTTAAATTGTGAGAAAAAATATATATCTCAAATACTTACTTCACAAAGATAAAATAGTCCATTAAGTGTACTGTCGGCCAATCACAATGCTGCTGTTTTACCTGATTTATATTCGTTAAACTTGTTTTCATTGTGAAAACAGCTACAACTGCTTACTAGAAAAATGTTTTAAAGAATTATCAATCATTCATTCTTTTACAGGTAGAGTACTTACAAGGTGTTTCCATTTAAAATCACTCTGGATGGTGAATTTGACTGAAACAGCAGCAAATAGCATCTTACGTGTTGCATAATAATACACTGACAGGATCGTAAATGTATCATATCTGAAAAACAGCAACCCCTGTAGTAAATTAGTATTTCAGTTTAATTCACTGATGTCAGATAACAGTGTTTTATAACAGAAACACCATGTTACTACTGTATGATAAACAATATTTTTTTATTTTGCAGCCAGTACTGTATCTATACCTAGTGAGTGTTATTTGTACAGGAAAGCCTGACATTGGATTGTTATTATGCCATGTAACAGTGTTTTCTGAAAGAAACACCATGTTAGTACTGTATGATAAATGATATTTTATTTTGTAGCCAGTACTGTATCTATACCTAGTGAGTGTTATTTGTACAGGAAAGCCTGACATTGGATTGTTATTATGCCATGTAACAGTGTTTTCTGAAAGAAACACCATGTTAGTACTGTAT
>MJUT01017212.1:54575-64939 GCA_002080005.1 Gigantidas platifrons | reverse complement strand
TTTTATTTTGTAGCCAGTATTGTATCCATATCTAGTGAGTGTCCTTTGTACAGGAAAGCCTGACTGTGTGACAGTGTTTTCTGAAAGAAACACAATATTAGTACTGTATTATAAATTGTTTTTGTTTTTTGTAGCCAGTATTGTATCCATACCTAGTGAGTGTGCTTTGTACAGGAAATCCTGGCTGTGTGACAGTGTTTTCTGAAAGAAACACATTGTTAGTACATGTACTGTATTATAATTTTTTATTTTTATTTTGTAGCCAGTATTGTATCCATATCTAGTGAGTGTTATATGTACAGGAAAACCTGACACTGGATTGTTGCTCCAAATACAAACATTACTGAAGTCACTGAATGGTGATTTAAGAGGAAAGAAATTCATTTCTGAAGTAAGACATTTATTTAAACATATTTCCTTAACCAAGTAAATCCCAGTTATAGCGAATTTTATGGACCAGAATAATTTGAGCAAAAAGATTGCAGTCAGATAAGTGAATCAATAGGGTTATGGTGTTTAATGCCACTTTCAACAATACTTCATTAATATCGTGGCGGTCAGTTTTATTGGTGGAGGAAAATAGAGTACCTGGAGAAAACCACCGACCTGCCGCAAGTCACTGAATGAACTATGAAACAATAACACAGCAGTTCAAAAAGTAAAATATATAAACCCATTTTGCACTCAGAAAATGACACGACACGTGTCTGTAATAACCTTAATCAGGGTAAGCTCAAAATCAAAAGATTAGAAAACCAAATAATTATAAAAAAGTATTTGGGAGCAAGAACACCAAAGGGTACAGAACAAGATTTGACTTCTCCCTCAGATATAGGCCACCTTAGTTCATTTTGGCTATACTGTTTAGGACGTTTGGCTGTTATATTATTTGGCTTTCAAATATTATACTTTGTCCGTCCGTCCGTTAACACTTTCGTAACAGATATCTCAGCTTCTACTGTAAGAAATGATTTTATATTTGATATATGGCTTTGGCATGGTGACTTGTACCGTGTCTCCCCTTTCCAGGTTTACCGCACATCTACTTCCTGTTTACCGTGCGACTTACAAATGAACGAGTGGGGGTATTCTTAGCACGACGTAGCGTGCAACATCTTGTTTTGACATTGAGGGTACCTGAAGTTTATTCCAAAAATGGGTTGCACACTAAGTTATATACATTGTATCTACGTCTTATTCACAAGCATTAACGTCTTGTCCATATATTCATACCTTAAAATTAGGAGATAACTGTATCGTATTTCAAGCTTTGTGGACGTAAATTGTGTATTGTTGTAAATATGACATGTAGGATTTCTAGTTTTCAAGATAGCGGATCCTTCCAGATGAACCCCTTAGTTACGACTGGTAGATTGAGAATTTTACGTAGAATAGTAACCAATCAAATTCAACGATACAAACAAATTGATATGTAATTTGTTGTTAATAGATGTTTTATTGACTTGATTTATTTTTGAGAGGTCAAAAAGTTATTTATTTTTATTTCAGATTGGTCTTTCAGCAGCTGATTTTGCACTTTGGGGATCTTTATATTCACTTCTTACTGGGAAATTTGTACTTAAAGGTGAGGTTTCTTTTTAATACTATGTTACGATATTGCTGAAATATTGCTAAAGTTGCCATTAAAAGCCAATCAATCAATCAATCTTTTTAATACTTATCCACTTCCATTGTGGTATGAGGATGAAAAGGGGTGGAATATAGAAGAAAAAAATCCCTGTTTTTATGCCTAAATCTTTTAGATGCTAAAAAAAAATTAGGTGGTTTACGCCTTTCTATTTTTTATCTTAAGAGAAATTGTATAGGTAGATGTAAATCCAACTACCAGATATTTGTGGCTGCCACTCAGGATGAAATACTAATATCCTGCCAACCCATGTTAAAACTCCCAACAAATTATGGTGAATTATTTCTTCATTTTACCTCAGACAAAGCATTGTAGCTGAAACAAGAGCAAACTTAAGGGGACATTATGCTATATTATGGTTCTGAAAACTTGTTAGATAATATACATGTATTGGACTTTTACAGGTTGGGAAGGTCTGTATTCTAAGGTTAAAACTTGGTTTACGGGTATGTGTGATTTACAGTCTTGTCAGAAAGCTGTGTCTTTGGTGCTAGCAAATGGAGACACTTCTCTTCTCAAGGTAAAATATCTATTTTATTCTTTACTTATTATTCTGTTTGCAGTTTTGTTGATACTTGATGTGTCTGAAGAATGAAGAGAAAGTCTACACAGTGAGGGGCAACAATTCCACTAATACCAACAAAAAAAACACCAAATCACCTCAAACCATTGAACATAAAGAAAATACCATGACATATGATGTTGGAAATCCAGGTCCTGGCTTGGGGCAGACACAAGCAATGTGGCTGTCACTTTTATTGGTGGAGGAAACAGGAGTATCTTGTAAAAAACAACCGACCTTTCACTAGTCACTGACAAACTTTATCATATAATGTTGTATCAAGTACATCTTGCCATGAGCTGGACTGAACTCACAACTTTAGTGGTGATAGGCACTGATTACACAGGTAGTTGTCAATCCAAGTACCATACAATAACGACCACAACGACCCCAACACAAGAAAGACCATGACATATGACATTGGAATAAATAGAATCAAACACCGGTGACAGGTCAAGATCGAGAAATCTCAGACACCCAAGGGTAAGATTTCAATCGTTGTCTGACGAGGCTTGCCCGGGTCAGAGAACGATTGAAATCTTACACAAGGGTGTCTGAGATTTCTCGATCTTGACCTGTCATCGGTGTTTGATTATTTTTCTTTCACAGACATCCCCCAATTTTTTATTTTTTTTTCTAGTGTGTATATTCGAAAACGACCGCATCACAACCATCAATGAAATAATACGCAATGTGAAAGAAATACCAAATGACGAACGCTTCAAATGGTAATAATATTTTAAATTCGACTTTCATATCACAATAAATATAACAATAGTAAAGACGTTTGTTTTTAAAGGAACAAATCAATACAAACATTGTTTTTAGAAATTATGTCATTTCACTGTGACGTCAATAACTCGGTCAGCTGATTGATTCAGTGAACAGGAAATCGATAACTGTTGACAAAAAATCATACGAAAACATAAACAAATGGCACAACATTCTTGAGTTTTAAAAGATAGATTAGACTTTGGCTATACCATTTTATTTTGTAAAGCATATTTTATTATAATCGCATCTACAAACAATATTAACAAAAAATCACAAGTAGAGTTATAAATAACACTGGAAAATCTTGAAGCGACGATTATTTTTCGCGGGTAACAGGATGTGTAGCTTGTCTTACACCGGGGGATGTAAGACAGAAAAATCTTTTCCCGTGAAAATTGAGAACTACTTTATCCTCTGTGTAAGAAATACAGGTCCTGGCTTGGGATAGACACAAAAAGGATACCACTAAATAAAGAATGTCTCAATACTGGCAAAATCTTGGGAATGGCAGTACTTTGCAATTACGAAATTACAGCTAACGCTGGCAAATGTGAAAAAGAGGTTAGTTGGATCGTAACCTTTGGCTAGCGAAGATAATAATACAGTGTATTGATATTTACAGGAATCATTGATGACACAGCCTGTACCACTGCCACTTCTACATGTACATGGAAAACAAGAGAAAGTGAAAGTAGAAGATAAACAGAAACCAAAAGAGAAAGTAGAAAAACCAACAGAATCCCAGGAAATTCAGGTAATTTGATAGGGTATTTTTATGCCCCCATGTGTCTGTATGTCCAGCATGTGGTTTCCACTCAATAACTTAAGTTCTCCATAAGCAAGTCATTTGAAATTTATAAACAAGGTCAGGGGTCATTAAAGGAAAGCCAAATTTGATTTTGGACTTTCCCACTTTTTCCATTCTGGAGTTATTCCCTTGATTTGCAGAAAAATATATATTTACTTTAGTTATGGACACATTCTTGCTTTTATTATTTCTCGTGTTATTAATGGATGTTCATAGCGAGTTTGTTAGCTACGAAACCACTCAGCTGATTCAATGCAAAATTTTGTATATTTTCACTTTGAAGTCTTATTCCAAATTTATATCGGACACTGGTCTCATCTTCCATCCAAGATCCATTATTTGTCGTCTGCTATTTATGACCTTATTTACTGGTTAATAGTGAATGAAGTATGAATGTGTCATATACAGAAGAAAAATGTATGATGTGTTTATCCTTTTAAATGGAAAATATTTGACTTATTTTCAGTTCAGAAATGATATTTAATAATGATCATTTTGATTGATTGGTTGTTGTTTAACACTCACTGTAGCATTATTTCAGCTATATATATATTGTGGTATTTTTAATTATGAAGAAAACATGAATATTTGATGCCATGAAAATTAATATATTTACAGTACACTTCACAACCATACACTACATCAAAAATGGCTGTCATTACCGAACATATGGATTTCTTCAAATGAGCAAGACTACTACATTACTGATCAAACTCCTACAACTTAAAGTAAAGTACTGAAATCTTCTCATTACTATTAGTTTACATTGTAATAGATTATGACATACATTCTCTAACAGGTAATATCACAGAAAGCTGTAACAAAAGAGGAACTGTCGGCAGCCATCACTGCATGGAATTATGGGAAATCAAAATGTCCAAAACCAGTTGAACGCAAGCATCCAATGTGGGTAATATTTAGACAGCACTGATGTTAAATTTTTTTTTTATTGTGGTAATAATGAATCTATGTGAAAATTTAAACAAAAATATAGTGTTTTTGGAAACTAAATAACTTGTTAATAGGTGAGAATCTAAAACTCTTTCTAGAAATGGAAAAGGAACATTTCAACCTTTGGTGGTGTAATGATCAGTATACTTGCCTCGAGTGGAATAGATAGTGAATTTTATCCCAGGTCGGGTCAAAATATATACTGTGAAATTGGTATTTGTTGCAGCATTAAGTAGTAAGAGCAAAGACTGGTTTTCCTCAGAAAAGGGAAAATTTATTCCAGTGGAAGGACATGTCTACCTGCAGACTGTAGTGTCGGCAAGCTAGCACTATAAACATTCCTCTAAGAGTGTTGGTCTTGTACAAAAACATCATCATCTCATCTAAATATAACTTTCCTCTCTCCATGATATAGCTTCAAAATTTAAGGTGGTACCTAACACTACAGGGAGATAACTCTTTAAAATCAGTTAAGTGTTTTGATCATATGATGTTTGTATGCAGATTTCAAGCATCTCGGTGATCAAAACCACAGAGAGAAAAGCTGCTATGTGGCTATTGAATATATAGATCTGAGTCTGTTGGTTGGAATTTGTTAAAATTTTGATATTTATTACAGTGGATATATTCCAACACACTGCCAAAAAAATAAGAAAATTAAACGAGCAGATCAAATTTTACCTCAAGTGTTTGGTACCACCTTAATCTGAAAATGTTTATTTTATTTTTTGCAGTTTACCTAAAGAAGGGGTCAGAAATATACTGATAACCAGTGCTCTGCCTTATGTTAACAATGTACCACATTTAGGTAATATCATTGGATGTGTTCTGAGTGCTGATGTCTTCTCCAGGTAATATATTTAGTTTTGAGTACTTAATTATGAAAAGAATATCATGATTTAGAAAATACATTTGTACAAGCAATGACTAATCTTTCAGTTGACTTGAGAGTGAACTGAAGAAAAATCTGGGAGACTTTCGAAGAAGTTGCAGTTATTTAACATCTCTTTCCCTGCTACCGCTTTCACAAAACAAGCATTCTGCTCAGTGATCTTAAAAAAGCTGGAATCAAGAAGTTTGGAAAAAAATATTGAATATCAAGGCCTGTATTGGTAAAATTCCATGAACATGGGAGCTCTCTATTTATGAATATGGAAGAAAAGTATTGTTATTGGTGAAAAAATACTGAAATTTTCTAAATAATGACAGGGGGACTAAGACTTAAATTTATGTTTACAGATACTGTAGACTACGAGGTTATAATTGTCTGTACATCTGTGGTACAGATGAGTACGGCACTGCTACAGAGACTAAAGCCATTGAAGAGAAACTTACCCCACAACAAATCTGTGATAAATACAACAAACTACATACAGAGATTTACGACTGGTTCAATGTAGACTGTGATTACTTTGGGAGGACCACAACGAAAGAACAGACAGTGTAAGTTTTACATTATACAACTACAGTCAAACCTGCTCATGCGGTCACCTCTATTAAGCAGTCATCTGTATTAAAAGGTCACATTTTTCTTGTCCTGTGATAGAGAATTCATATGAATTGAACCTCTTTTAAGAGGTCACCTGTCTTCTAAGGCCACTTTTTATTTGTCCCAAAAGTGACCTCTTAATACTGTATGTCCTTCGTTTGAGGTAGACATTCAGATTTATCAAGCCGAGAGAGGTTGTTTTCCTGAGGGCTTACTTCAGACGAGGGCCATAATTGTTTTTTTAATTTTTCCCACAGTAGTAACACAAGTAGACAGCTCATATTTTCACATATTCCAATATCATCAATCACAAAAAAAACATTTACCAGCCTCACAATCACTTTCATGTTTATTTTGAAATAGCAGGCTAAAATATTATACCATTCTTTTTGTCATCATATATTGTGACAATATCGTCATCACTGCATCGTGAGATGCTGAATTTTACCTTTGATGTTTCATGCGCAGACGAGACAGTCGTTCTTAATGCTTTGCAGACCAATTATGCAGTTGTCTTCCTTGCATGGGTGAAGTGAAATGTCTAGAGGGTACTAATAGGGTTATTTCCAGCAATCGTGAAACAGTTTCTTTTTAACCAGCCAAAATTTTTGCAAAAATTTGGGTATGCACAATAAATGCAATGTTTTAAGTTAGAAAGTACTGATAATTCATTAAAATTTTTTATTTACAGGATAGCACAGGAGATTTTTTGGAAATTATATAACCATGGTTTTATACTGAAGGACAGTATAGATCAACTCCATTGTACAAATTGTGATAGGTATGTTTACAACATTATAAGTGTGCTGTATTTTAAAATGTCCATACATTAATCAGTAATTTTACTGTGGCTAATGTAATTTCGTCAACAATCCTTATGTTATTACTATTTCTACTGTTTTTAGAGTGTTGAACCAGTTGGTTAAGTTTTCGTAATATATTTAATCACGATGGTCAAATTTTTGTATGATAATTCCCGCCAAATTCCTCATTTACAATGGAAATGAACACCTTCAAAATATTTTGTTATTTCAGATTTCTTGCCGACAGATTTGTTGAAGGTACCTGTCCATTGTGTGCCTATGAAGATGCCAGAGGGGACCAGTGTGATAAATGTGGCAAGCTTATCAATGCCGTTGACCTCCGTAACCCTAGGTGTAAACTGTGTAAAGATACACCTGTAATCAAATCTACCCAACATCTATTTTTAGATCTACCCAAGGTGAGAAAATGATGTATCTCTAGATATAATTTTTTCATGGGAGCTTTCATCAATTGTACAGCAGTTCCTCTCTTTTAAAGCTATTCCCATCAGAGGACACCCCTGTTTACAGGCCAGATTTCAGATACACTGATACAAAAAATTATTCTAAATTTCCCCCCTTAATAGAGGCCGCCTCTGTTATAAGGCCATATTTTCATTACAGAAAGGGACTGCTGTGTTGTGTCTTTGTTGCTTCTCCGCAAAGCACGCAGCATTAAGGAGTAAGAGCAAAAACTGGTTGGTTCGGATTTCGGAATCAGAATAATGTGTTGGGAATAGAGTGACATAACTACCTGCACACTGTTTTTTTTCAGTGAGCTAGCACTATACAAATCCAGCTAAGCATGTTGATCTAGTACAAAGGTAACTTCCTTTGGCCATGAGATAGCTGAAATGTTGCTCATTTGGCATCATGCAACAATCAATCAATCAAATAGAAAATGAACAAATTGCCAATAACTATGGGGGCCGTCGTGGCCATGATCGTATGTAATTGGATTTACAACTCCCAATGCAATCAGTGCATATCGCCACAAACATTGTCAGTTCGAATTCCACTCAGGTAAGGTGCACTCGATGCACCATAATATGATCAAGTTTGTCAGTGACTTGCGACAGGTCTGTAATTTTCTCCAGGTACTCTGGTTTCCTCCACCAATAAACTGACCGCCACGTTATAGCTGAAATATTGTTGAAAGTGGCGTTAAACACGATAACCCTAACACTAACTCATTACAGTTAATGATTTAATTCTTTGTAGATTGAGCCTCAATTGCAGAAACATTTAGACAAAGTGTATAAGTCAGGAACGTGGACAAATAACGCCAAAGTTATAACAAATTCCTGGATACGAGACGGACTTAAGCCTCGTTGTATTAGTAGAGATCTGAAATGGGGTACACAAGTACCGCTGCCAGGGTACACAGATAAGGTGAGTCTTCGTCATTGCTAAGGTCTGTCAGACATGTGGCAATGTCCAGTAAAAATGGGTTTTATTCAGTAAATGTTTTTTTTTATTACTGGACCAAATGACCAGTAGGAATTTGAGCACCTCCTCTGTGGAGTATGTGAATATCCTGTAAACTTAATGCTGGGTCCAGTAATTCGTACTCCTTTACTGGACCGAATGTCCATTCAACTTCAATTTCCCTTGGGAAACACTGGTCTTCATGTAGACCTATGATGTATATGTTGAATAAAAATATCAGTGAAATCTGTCTAAGCCAAACCTTGAATAGATCGGAATCTTGTATAAACTGAATTTTATACAAATCCCCAATATAGAATATCTTTGTTGTTTATTGTTCTAATTTTAAAAACACACTTTGCTGAAAAAAATATGGTGACTGAGGAAGGTTCCAGGTTATTAAATACTGTGAAATCATTATTATTCGTGGGAATCTAATTTTTGTGGATTTCGTGGCTCACTTAAACTGCAAAAATTAAAATCCAATTTTCCCATTAACTGTTGCCTGTAGTGTTTGAAACCACGAATTCAAGAACCCATATGGATCAAAGCATTTTGTAGAAATCACAAAATTTGATGTCAACTAAAGAAATACTTTCACAGTAGTAGCTATTTGCTCTGACCAATCATTTTACTTAACAGGTATTTTATGTATGGTTTGATGCACCGATTGGTTACATATCAATTACAGCTAATTATACTGACCAATGGCAGCAATGGTGGAAAAACCCAGACCAGGTATAGAGCTAGTAACACAGACTAAAATCTATAAATATCAGTTGATTGATTGATTGAGTGAGTGAGTGATTGTTGTTTAACACCAACTTGGCAATTTTTCAGCTTTTTCATGGCAAACACAAATTAATTTTCAATGAAATGATGATGAGGTCTGCTTTGTACTAGACCAACATGCTTAGTTGGATTTTTATAGTGCTAGCTCAATGAAACAACAGTCCGTGGATAGACATGTCACGCCACTCGGACACATTATCCTGATTCCGAGCCAACTAGTCTTTGCTCTTTCTCCTTAATTCTGCGTGCTTAGTGGAGAAGCAATACCAATTTTATAATCTGTGGTTTGACCCCATCTAGGCTTGAACCAACGATCTACCGCACTCGAGACGAGCAAGCTAATCATTACACCACCGATATGGTTGATTGATTGAGTGATTGGTGTTTAGTGCCAACTTCAGGATCATTTTCACCTATATCATGATTATGTTTGACAAATTCTGAAAACTTTTAACATTGTATATTTATTTTACAATAAAACCTGAACAACATGTTTTGTGTTCTGAAAGGTAGGGGACATGTGGCAGTGGGGAAAGAAACATTCATATATATGCAAACTTTTTAGAAGTGAGCTACTATTTTGTGTAATATCATTTTCAAAATCATCAGTAATCATACTTTTTCTTCAGTATTAACAAACAAGGAGCTCCCATTTTCCTGAAATTTGATCTATACAGGGTTTGATATTTTGTATTTTATCCCAAACTTGTTGATTACATCTTTTTAAAGATTGTTGAGCTGTATGTTTGTTTTGTAAAAGGTAGAGGGACATGTAGAAGTGGGGAAAGAAACTTTAAAATATATGCAAGCTTTTCCTCATTAAGTCAACTGAAGTCAACTGAGAGATAAGTGATGTTGCCCTGTTTTTGCCAAGTGTGGTGAGCCCTGGTGTCTTATGACCAGTAAGGTCTGAAGTCAACTGAGAGATAAGTGATGTTGCCCTGTTTTTGCCAAGTGTGGTGAGCCCTGGTGTCTTATGACCAGTAAGGTCTGAAGTCAACTGAGAGATAAGTGATGTTGCCCTGTTTTTGCCAAGTGTGGTGAGCCCTGGTGTCTTATGACCAGTAAGGTCTGAAGTCAACTGAGAGATAAGTGATGTTGCCCTGTTT
>MJUT01017212.1:38649-50112 GCA_002080005.1 Gigantidas platifrons | reverse complement strand
GGGGGGCGTCATCGTCGTGATCGTATGGCAGTTGGATTTACGACTACCTGTGCAATCAGTGTCTATCACCACTAAAGTTGTGAGTTGGAAACCCGTTCATGCTGAGGTGTAGTACTTGCAACAACATTATGTGATTAAGTTTGTCAGTGACATGCGACAGGTCAGCTTTTCTCCTGATACACAGGTTTTCCCCACCAATAAAACTGACCGCCATGTTAACTGAAATATTGTTGAAAGTGGTGTTAAACACCATGACCCTAACTCTCAATCAATGAAATTTTAAGTATTTGATGACAATATAATATATATTATGCCTTTTCATATTGTAGGACAGCAGCTTTAGCTGGGATGATTTCTTGCTGAAGAACAACAGTGAACTTCTCAATAATCTTGGAAACTTTATTAACAGGTATTGAAGGGTATATTAGATAGATGTTAAGTTTTCTAGCTAGGATATGAAACAGAGGGGCACAGGAGCAGGTCACTTTAGTGTGTCACATAGCAGTTGAATACGACATTCAGAATATTTTTTGCACATGTTTTCATCAGTTTCAATTTACATGAATTTTTGCGATTTGTGGTGTACAGAACATTATGTCAACAAAAATTATGGAATTTGATATCAACTTATAAATTAAGAACACTCACTCTCTTATGGGGGATATTGATTTTTGTCCCTGTTTCTGTGAATTTTCGATTAGATTTGGAACTTTTCCAACAGTGTTTTTTTTTTATCATTAGAAATATTAGTAGTCTCACCATTTTAAAATTACAATCATATAATTTTAATATTTAGTAATTAATCCCTTAATATATACACAGAAAGATGTAATTCGTGATTTAATACGTGTATAATATTTTTTCTTTAACAGGGCTCTGATGTTTTTAAGTACTAACTTTGATGGAGTGGTACAGGAGATGAATTTAAACAATGATGACAAAGAGTTACTGGCCCTGATTAATAGAGAACTACAAACTTATATAGAAAATATGGAGCAGGCCATGTAAGTCTAGTAAAATAGAAAATATGGAGCAGGCCATGTAATATGGAGCAGGCCGTGTAAGTCTAGTAAAATAGAAAATATGGAGCAGGCCGTGTAAGTCTAGTAAAATAGAAAATATGGAGCAGGCCGTGTAAGTCTAGTAAAATAGAAAATATGGAGCAGGCCGTGTAAGTCTAGTAAAATAGAAAATATGGAGCAGGCCGTGTAAGTCTAGTAAAATAGAAAATATGGAGCAGGCCGTGTAAGTCTAGTAAAATCACTTGATCTTTTGTCATTTAGTTGAATATTTTCAAATATTAAAACTCTTACTAGAACTTGAGCTTTAACATTTAATTTACCATTTGCCAAATCCCGACTTGATTCTAAAATTAGACGCCTTTTCCACATGTTTGTAGTAGTTGTTTCCCTTTAAGGCGGACAAAAGTGTCAATTTCATGCAATATTCAACCAAAATGACATATATTTTTCTCATACTCTGTATAGAATTTAAATGTTGTAACGACTTGTGAATTTTTTATTTGCTATAATAAAGTTAACTTCTATTATTTTACAAGGTTCAATTATCTTCGAATTTTCAGAAAATTATACTCAAATTCTTAATCATTTCCGTTGCTCTTTCATTGAACGGGAACCATTTTGTCCTCTGTAAGGGAAATAATTCAAATAATAAAATGTTAAAAGTGAATAATTTTAGAATCAAGTCGGGAATTGTCAAATGGTAAATTATTTACCGGGTAAATACTATGTGTGGAGAAATATTGTAATTCACAGGTAGAGGCTAGATAATCTATAGGTAAATCAAAGTACAATTTGATCAAGTCTAAGACGTCTGATATACAATACATGTATTAAGTCTCGTTTCACTGGGTGATCTAGGGGTGTAACAATACACTTTTTCCACAAACGATACGTATTGCGATATTTGATATGTGTTACGATACGTTTTATAGGAAACTGTAACTATTCCTTCACTTGACATGGGCGCTGCCATGTTTTTTTTTATATGAGATCGCTTACGTACTAGCGGAAATTATAAATATTTGATATTTGATTAATTAATTTTAAAAGCGTAAATTAATCGATTCACTTTTCTCAAAATATTAATTAAATGATCACCAAAAGAAGAAAGTGATCGTAAGCGGCCTCCACGTATCGTGAACCGAACTGTCCCCAAAATAATTACGATTTCTGTAAATACGGTGAATCGTTTCCCCCTTAATGTGATCTATGAATTGAATGCTTTGTTTGAATGCTTGAAAGTTTACTATGAATTGTAAGTCTATGATTGTTGAAATTGAAAACTAATTACTAAAAGTGAAAAAGTTATAATGGTCATATATTCTGATTAACAATTTTTATTTCGTGTGACCACATCGTCAGTGTAATGGTTAGCGTGCTCACCTCGAGTGCTGTAGATCGTGCCTTTGAACCTTGATCAGGACAAACCAAAGTATATAAAATTGGTATTTGTTGCTTCTCCACTAAGCATGCAGCATTAAGGAGAAAGAGCAAAGACTGGTTGGCTTGGAATTAAGATAATGTGTCAGTGGGGCGACATGTCTATCTGCGGACTGTTGTGTCAGTGAGCTTGCACTTTAAAAATCCAACTAAGCGTGTTGGTCTAGTACAAAACCGACCTCATCATCATCTCATTGAAAATTAACTTGATTTTGCTATGATATAGCTGTAAAATTGCTGAGTTGGCATTAAACAACAATCATTATCTCAACTCTTTCGTGTGTTTTCAGATTAAGGGACTCTATACGTAACATCATGAGTATATCTAGATTAGGGAACCAGTTCATGCAAGCAAACAAACCGTGGGTACTGGTCAAAGGCAATGAAGCAGACAAGTAAGTGTGTTTACCTGATTATGACTGGTACCAGTTTCTATCAGTTGTAAGTTTGTCTATCTGTGAGGCATTCATATTACTATGTTAACAGTAATTGTTAAGTAATATGCATTAAGTCTTTTTATATTTTAATTTTTTATTTGAATAACCATGCATTGCATGTCAGTGCTGTTTTGCATATTGTTAAATATCGTATCGCAGACTCACAAGAGGACATATAATGCACAAGTTCTCTGGATCTTTCTATCAGGTATTTTCCTCCCCAATAGGAGTCCGATAGTCATGAAAAACTGATGAAAATGATAACAGTGATGATTTTTTTCTGGGGTTTTGTATAACGTGAAAATTTGTGAAGAAAAACAAATGAAACAGAGGAGCGTTGAGTAAAATACAACGTATACTGAAGCAATGATTTCAGCAAAACATAGTTTCGACGCAATCTAATTAAAATTAGATCTCTCACTTTGCTCTTGTTTATTTATATTTCGTGCGAGGGAGATCTAACACAAGCCTGTTAACATCGCATTCTGGTGACCTAGGGTCACGCATATGTAATGAGATGCAAATAAAGGTAACGACCCTCAGAACAGCCAATCAAAATCGTTTTCTGATATCACACATAATAAGCACACATATATTTGATTTGTAATAAATACGCCTAGGAATGAGAGGGCTTCTAAATGCCATTGATTTGTGCCGTAAATTATGAATTTTCACCTGAAGACGTCTTCTTGTCTCCGGAAATGTAAACAGTTGGCGGAACAATCAGGCTCCGACATAGTCGATATAGATAACATTGAAAGAATTCTGAATGGATTTCTTATGATAATTCATTAGCACCCAGAGTTACATCCCTTGCATAAATCCACTTTCAAGATCTCGTAAGCGATCATTTGAATGGACACTATTTTGCTTGACCCTAGATCACCAGAATGCGATGTCTACAGACTTGCGTTAGATATCCCACGTGCGAAATATAAATAAACAAGAGCAAAGTGAGAGATCTAATTTTAATTAGATTGAGTTTCGACGGTTCCCCCTCCAAAATTAGATTCCGTCTTGATGATGTCGCTATTAAAAACTCACTGTTCAAAAAAGTGTTATCAAGAATTATAATTATTTAAGATGCCAGGAAATTGCTGGAATGCAGGATTTTAAGCCATTTACCTCAGAGTCTCTTATGATATTTATTAAAACGAAGGTTCTCCTCCCTCAGACATAGTTGACCTTCCTTGGTTGATTTTGGCGATCCTGTTTAGGCTTTTTGGTGTACTTGCTCCCAAAACTTTTAAAATTATTTAGCTTTCCAACCTTTCACCTTTGAGCATACTTGATGAAGATTATTTCAGATATGTGTCGTGTGCACTAAATTTGATATCTACGTTTTTTTTTAAAGCATGCCTGGTATATTTTTCAGAGCCAGGGCAGGAACAGTTGTCAGTTTATCAGTTAACATTGCCAACTTGTTATCAGTCTTACTGAATCCTTACATGCCAGCTACTAGTCAAACCATTCAAACACAGCTCAACACTCCAGCAGACACTAATGTTGTGTATAGAGAGTTTGTGTGTCATCTGCCACCAGGACACAAGATAGGGAAGGTAAAATTTAATCTTGACCCATGCAATAAAGTGAAGAAAAAATAAGACAAATCATGTCTGTAGTGTATATTACCAATTCATTGATGTGCACCTGGCTTTACTGTCATAAAACTTTTGTGAGCAATCTTTGTACTTATGCTAGGATTAAGGTGTTTAACACCACTTTCAACAATATTTTCAGTTATATTTGTGGAGGAAACAGGAGTACCCAGAGAAAACCACTGACCTGTCGCAAGTCACTTACAAACTTTATCACATAATGTTGTATCGAGTACATCTCGTCTGGGCAGGATTCAAACTCACAACATCAGTGTGTTGAAAGTGACATTAAACACCCATTACTCTAATGTTAAAGTATTAAGGTAGAGACCCACATTTCATACTAAAATAATTTGTCATTGAATTTCCTTAAAACTGGCCAGATTTATTGCTTTGGTGGCAGACTTTAAGGAATTTAATTTAAAAATATAGGTCACCAGACTAATTTTTAAGATATAAAGCATTTAAATCTTCAACTTTTATAATGCATTGTATGTGAAATGTATTAATTCTCCTCAAAATTCTTGAATAGCGAAAAATCCTGTCATTAAAAATTTCTATATAAAATTTTGCATTTTGTTTTATTTTTAGAATTGTAAAGAAAGTCTGGGGTCATGATATTAAAAACTTCAATATTTAACAAAAACATGCAAAACTCATCATATTCTAATATCATTTGAGACATGATTACCTCCCTTGACGAAAAGCTTCATATAGCATTTTACACATATAATGTATTATTGCCAAGAAATTACTGTATTAAATTTGTATTTCAGTTTAATTTGAGAACTTGTACAAATCATATGTAGAAAATTCAAAAAGCAAAACACCTCGAAAGAAATACTGCAAACATAATTATACCCCCCCACCCGCAAACAAAGTTTGGGGGGGTATATAGGAATCACCCTGTCAGTCCATCTGTCTGTCCATCCATATACCTTGTAAGTGCAACTCCTCTTAAACGGCTTATTGGATTTTTATGAAACTTTACACACTTGTAGTACACTACCTGCAGATGTGCATGAAGGAATATGGTTGCTGTCCAAAATTTAAAAGGGGAGATAAGATAATTCAACTTACACTTTCACGAAAAGGGGGAGGGCATGTATCATGTAAGCGCAACTCCTACTAAACTGCAAGCGGGGGTATCACTCATTGAGGTCACTCACAGTTCTAGTTAATAATTATTACCTCATTTTTATTCAATATTCTTAAAAGTCATGTGACTAGTGTCAGTCTCTACCTTAATTCAGTATTTAATATACAATCAAACCTGCCCATGCAGTCACCTCTATTAAGCAGTCACCTGTATTAAAAGGTCACTCTTTTCTTGTCCTGTCATAGAACATTTTATATGAATTAAACTTCTTTTAAGAGGTCATCTGTCTTATAAGGATACTTTTTCTTGGTTCCAAGGGTGACCTCTTAATACAGGTTTCCTATATTAGGAACGTGTATCAGTCAACAGGCACCACTTTTTTTTAAATGCATATATAATCATTATCAAATAGTTTTGTTTAAAGTGAAAACATCATGTCTGGTGTAATGAAGCAGCTTTTCATAGTCAAATTAATTAATCATTCTCATCTAAGTTCATTTTTTTCGTCTTTCATTCAAAATCTAATAAATGTTGCCTTCTCTTTTTCAGCCAAGTCCACTGTTTCAGAAGATAGAAACATCCAAGATTGAAGAACTTAAGAAGAAATTTGCTGGAGAACCGGCTCCTGAGAAGGCAGCTCCTAAAAAGGTTGGTATATAATTTGAAATCTTTGGTTTAAAATGACCCGATTGTTTAGATTGCTTATTTAGTACAGCTGAAACATAAACTGCTCTACAACAACAATAAAGAAAAGTCTTAAGATATCAAAGGGGTAATCTGATGTATAGTGCTTATACTGTTACCATTTCTTTCTGTTGCTCTACATGAATCAGGTACCAGAAATGCTTTATTAGGTCCATGACTAAATAACACAATTGGAGGATAAATACCAATAACTGTAACACTGTAACTGTCTTGAAAAAATAGACAAAATTAATGTGTATTGAAATAATACGACAATATAATTAACTTTTAATATCAACCCCTCTTTGATTTTCTACTTTATTTATTCCAGGGTGATAAGCTGCCTACACAAGCACCTGCTTCTAATGGTCCAGTTAACAGTGCTGAAGTAGATACTTTAACAGAGGAAGTTACAAAACAGGTTAGTGTAGGGTAATAGTCATATCTTATTGTATAGAAACACATTAAATATAGAATATAGAGATTTCTACTTTGGGTTAAGGTTAGGTTTATGGTGTTTAACACCACTTTCAACAATATTTCAGTTATATCTTGGCAGTCAATTTTATTGGTGGAGGAAACCAGAGTACCCAGAGAAAACCACTGATCTGCCGCAAATCAATGACAAACTTTATCACATAATGTTGTATCGAGTACACCTCGCCTGAGTGGGATTAACTCACAACATTAGTGGTGATAGGCACTGATTGGATAGGTAATTATAAATCTAACTACCATACGATCACAACCATGACGGCTTCAATTTCTAGTTTGATTTCTTTGCCGATTTAAACATTTGATTACTGCCCTATTGACAACTAGTGGATTTTTTTTTAGGTTGCTCGATAGATATTGTAGTCACTATCACGACCAATTTGGTTGACTAAATTTAGACTTTATGTGATAAAAGGGAATTTATTTCACTGACAAACTTTATCACCTAACAGTGGCAGTGAAACTAATTCATAACTTTACATGTGCCAGGCACCAATTGCATAGATTTATGTAAATCCAAATATCACAAGATCACGGCCATGCGAGCCCCTCCAATGTCTTTGTAGAATATGAGTCATTCCCAAGGTCCATCTGACATGTGGCAATATCCCCAAAAAATTGGTTTGGTCCAGTGAAAGGTTATTCATTACTGGACCAGTAGAAATCGGAGCACCTCCTCTGTGGAGTATGTGAATGTCCTGTAAACTTGATGCTGGGTCCAGTAATTCGTTCTCCTTTACTGGATTGAATGTCAATTCAACTTCAATTTACCTTGAGAAACACTAAAGACCTATTGTTCAGACTTATTTGTTACGAGTACAGATTTTATTACATAATGGCTTTAGTTAAGCAATTGTATTGGCTATCATGCTGTCACCTGACATTCCGTAAAATTTGATATTGTTTGATTAAAACTCGTATTGACTCACTTTCATTTTCCATTGCATTATGTATGACGTCTAATGAAGTGATTAAGTTCATATTGACTTGGTTTCACTTTCACTTTTCATTTTAATGTAATAAAACAATTACAGTCTTTTGTATCGGTCAATACGAGTATTTATGGACTTTAAAAACGATAATCATCTCAGCCTAAAGGCTTCGATGAATATCGTTTTTAAGGTCCATAAAAACTCGTATTGACCTCAACAAAAGACTATAATTGTATTATATTTATTTTCCGTATTTTTATTTTAGGGCCTAGTTGTTAGAGATCTAAAAACAAAGAAGGCAGAAAAAAGTTTAATAGATGTCGAGGTTGCTAAGTTACTTGATCTGAAAAAGAGGCTGGCGCTGGCACAAGGAATTAATCCTGAGCAGGCAGTAGGTGGTGGCAAGAAAAAAGGAAAGAAGAAGTGATTGACAGAAAAAATAATGGAAAAAAGAAGTGATAGACAGAAAAAATAAAGGAAAAATGAAGTGATAGATAGAAAAATTGAATTATTTATTAGCAGTCATATTTATGGTTAAATAAAACATCCAAAGTCTTGTATTTAAGGTTGTATTATTTAGTTGTGCCAGTTCAAGAAATTTTGGCTGCATCGGTGGTGTAATGGTTAACGTGCTGCTTGCCTCGTGTTGGTCTAGTACAAAGTGGACCTCATCATCATCTCATTGAAAATTAATTTAGCCATGATATAGCTGTAATATTACTGGGTTGGCGTTAAACAACAATCACTCATTCACAGTGTAATTTGGTTGATCCATTGGTTTGTGCCAGTTCACTAAATGTTTTAGCACCCCCAAAATTTTTCAGACATCACGGTATGGCTGTGTTGTTGTGGTGGTTGTCGTTATCTCAGTAGATGCCATGATTCTTTAAAATGTATTAAATTTTACAGAAGCCCCCTCCCCCCTCCTCCTCTTGGTAGGTCACTCTCAACCAAAGTCCACCCCTCACATCAGGTCAGATATCACATGTACTGATATCATAAAATGCCATTGAATTGTCCCACCTCGATAGAGCTCGAGGCCACACATCTTTTTAAAACTGCTTTATCATTGCAGGACAGATGGACTAATAAAAGGGGGGACAACTGTATTTGACCGATCCTTATGAAATTTTAACGTAGGGATCCTTAGCACCCAGAATAATGGTGTTAAATGATGATGGGTATCATAACATATCTAAACAAGAGGCCCAAAGGGACCAGTATTGGTAGAAATTTACTTCTTCAGCAGCTTACAATTGGTTGACATATGTCTGACTTAATTGGTTTGATTTTATTTTGATTGTGTTTAATGCCACTTTCAGCAATATTTCAGCTGTATCATGGCGACCAATTTTAGTGGTGGAAGAAGCCGGAGTACCCGGAGAGAACCACCAACAATGGGCAAGCAACTTTATCACTTGCGGCTGTGAGTCGAGTGCACCCTTTTTTGTAATTTACAAAGCCGGGCACGAACCCACGCCGTATTAGTGATAGGTAATCCAACTACCTAACTCATTGAGCCACCCAGGCCCTCTGACTTTATTGGAGTAACAAGTATACTGTATATATATATATATGTGGTTAATTTCATATGGGCGAAATTTGTAAATCATGGGAATTAATTTTGCACAAATGTAAATGTTCCCAGTTTAGTACATAGATTGGAAAATTTCTGCGTTAAGAGAGGGGGGGGGGCAAAATATTTTGTGTAATTAAATCCCATCCCCCATCCATCCTCCCCCATAAGAAAATTGTGGTGTCTTACATTCACACTATTGTGAAATTCAGTTTGTTGTATGGAAATTAGCATAAAAACATGAATACAACATTTAATTAAAAACATTTTTTTATTGAGTTTCTCTCCACGAAAATGATCTATGATAATGTTACAGTATTGATGCTGAACATGTTATGCTTCAATTTTGCCCCAAAAAAAAACGATGTTTGGTTCGTCTTTACTTCCAGTTGTTCGTAGGGGGACGTATGACATATTTACCGGTACGTTATTGTGTTTGTTTCCGTTTCGTGGTGTCCAACACATATTGTACATGTGTTGTGTTTTTTGTTTTGTTTGTATTCGTCCTGTGTCTGGGGTACATATTGTTGCCAGTGTCTCTGGATTGTCCATTCTTGATTGTCCCTTCTGTTTTCTTTAACGTTCATTTACATCAGTGTATACATATGCAGGGATATTTGTAATAATTTAATTTGACCAGTCCAGAAGACATTCTGAAATTTTGGTGAGTCCCACCATGGTAAGAATCTCAAATTTTAAAACTTTTGTGAGTCCCAAATGTAAATAGTGAGATAATGACTGGTCTAGTTTACACTAGAATAATGTTTTTCTTAATTTCCTACTCCAATTCTTAATAATTAAGAAAAATCTTGTTAACTTAAAATTTGTCCCAGTTGTTTCATCCAATCAACATCTAGCTTTTCATGGCATGCCCCACAGAAATATTATCGTATACCGATATAATTATGGATTGTAGCAGAGTAAAAAAGGAAATAGGATAGAAAATAAATGCATTTCAACTGACCATCAATGACCTCTCATAACATGGGTTGTGATATTGAGTCCTTTCGCCCCTTTGCCTTTTCGTTCATAGTCGATTTGCACCAACTTACAGGAGGTAGGGTTATGGTGTTTAACTCCACTTTCAACTATATTACAGTTATATCGTGGCGGTCAGTTTTATTGGTGGAGGAAACAGGAGTACCTGGAGAAAACACCAACCTGCCATAAGTCACTGAGAAACTTTATCACATAATGTTGTATCGACTACAGCTCGCCTGAGGGGGATTCGAACTCACAACATTAGTGGTAATAGACACTGATTGCATAAGTAGTTATTAATCCAACTACCATATGATCACGACCATGACAGCCCCAAAATTAGATATATCTTTGACTTTCATTTTAATATTTGAAGTATATCCAAAAGAAAAAAAAGTGCAAAAAAATATAAATATAACAAAAATAATGTAATCCACTTATTGTCATTGGGGCCGTTGTGGTCGTGATCCCATGGTATTTACCACTACCTGTGAAATCAGTGTCTATCACCAATAAAGTTGTGAATTCAAACCTCGTTCATGGCGAGGTGTACTCCATACAACATTTTAGGTGCGTTCACATATCTACCCATGGTACAATTATGTGTATTACCATTGGTACCAATGGTACCTATTAACTGTGAACGATTTTTTGTAACCAATGGTGGCATTAATACCAATGGGTAGCATTGGTTACCAACAGTTGCCATTGTAAATTGGCTTACCATGGTGGTACTGTAATTATGGGTACAGGTCAACTCGTACCTTTACCAACTCGTTCCCTACCAACTCGTACCCCATTTTTACCAACTCGTTCCTTATTTTTACCAACTCATTCCCTACCAACTCGTACCCAATTTTTACCAACCTTTGAAGTTTATGAACTGCAGACTTCTTGGTAATTGTTTAAGACAGAAGACTGAAAATTGTTTGAAAAACAATTAATTTCTGTACATAGAGAAAACGTATGGTTGCCTAATCACGTAATAATTATTTACTGATTGGAACTGATTACTACTTCAAAGGAGTCGTTATAGTTTTGAAATAAATTAATAAAACAACAATATAAAGGTGCATACAATTAATTTTTATTGTTAACTTGTCTGATATTAAAGGTGGTATCAAGAACTTCAAATGCCGACGAGTTACGCTTGTAAAAGCATAAACTTTCTTTGGAAGGAACTATACATTTGTATATGG
>MJUT01017212.1:8079-18788 GCA_002080005.1 Gigantidas platifrons | reverse complement strand
TAAATCTCTTTGATAATAATATGAAATTTTGAACTAACTTGAAATTATCAGAATTTTCAGTGTCTGACAACGAAGAATTTCCATACAAGACATTTTCAATATTGACATCACCGAAGAATTGTCTAAACATCTCCTGCCTTTGAATCGATAATTCGATAATTTAAATATTGATGTTGATGTAATTTGTAATAACGAAGTGTTTGATGAAATCCTTAATGATGAAATAAAGGAGTTAGAAATTCAGGATGCAATTAGAAACCTGAAAAATAATAATACCCCAGTGGCAGATAAAATTGTAAATGAATATTTAAAATATTCATCACCTCAGTTATTATCTATCTACTGTAAACTATTTAATTTGGTGTTGAATAGTGGTATTATTCCTGAGAGCTAGACTAGCGGTATGATTAAACCAGTTTATAAAAATAAGGGTAGTCCTCTAGATCCTTGATCATTTATATTGCATGACATGTTTTATTGTGCTGTATTTATGTAATTTTATTATGCATGTCGGTTTGAAAAGCTCTTGAGAGCTTATGTTGTGCTTTTATAAAATGTACTGACTTTAAATAAAACTGTTTGATTTGATTTGATTTGATCCTGATAATTTCCGTGCGATAACTCTTATTAGTTGCCTTGGAAAATTATTTACCTGTATTTTGAACACTAGACTTAATTTGTTTTCCAATGAATTGAATGTCATTTCTGAAAACCAAGCAGGTTTTAGGAAAGGATACTCTACAATGGACAACCTATTTGTTTTGCATTCCCTTATCGAGTTATACTTTTTATTTGGTAAAAAGCTATACTGCACATTCGTAGAATTTAGGAAGACATTTGACACTGTTTGGAGGGATGGTTTATGGTTATTTTTTTATTCGCTATATTTTTTTAAACGACTAGGAAAATTATTCCAGCCAACTCAACGGATTATCTTTAGAAACTATTCAGGAAAAACTAGAAAATGAGATTCATCTATTTTATAATTTTTTTGTAATTCTTTATGCAATGATACCATAAATTTTTCAGAATAAAAAGAAAATATGCAAAACTCACTAGATATTTTTCATTCTTATTGTGTGATGTGGAACCTACAAGTCAATGTTAATAAAACTAAAGTAATGATTTTTAGTAAGACAAAAGTAAGGAAACATATTGAATTTTATTTGAATGGTAAAAAACTGGAAATTGTAGATACTTTTACTTATCTTGGAGTACTCTTTAAATACAACGGCTGCTTTATAGAAACTAGAAATAAACGTATAGAACAGGCACACAAGGCATTGTTTAGTATTTATAAGTTAATACAAAATGAATCTATACCTATTGATGTAAAACTGAAAATGTTTGATTCTATGGTTGAACCAATACTGTTATATGGCTCAGAAGTATGGGGCTTTGAAGATATGTATTTAATTGAACAAGTCCACTTGAAGTTTTGTAAAAGAATTTTGAGGGTGAGAAACACAACTGCAAATTTTATGGTATATGGCGAGCTAGGGAGGTTTCCATTGGAATTACGGGATAAACTCAGGATGATTTCATTTTGGGCTAAATTAGTGCAAAGTGAGGGTCAACTTAGTAACATGTTATATTGTCTCCTGTTTTGTCTTCAGTCAAGGGTCACCATAGCTTCAAGTGGATTGAATAAATAAAAAAGACTTAGAATGAATTAGGGATGAGCTACATGTATACAAACCAATTTCTTTTTTTAATGTTAAAAGTATACAAATTACTCTACAAGATCAATATATTCAAAAGTGGTTCAGTGACATTGTTGCATCATCGCGTGGTGAATTTTATTCTATTGTCAAGAAATCTTTTGGCATTGAAAACTATTTATTGAGACTGCCTGTGTCTTGTAGAATTTGGATTACAGAAATTAGAACTTCGAATTTACATTTACCAATTGAAACTGGACGATGGGCTAATACCCCACGACAAGATCGTATGTACACTTTGTAATGAAAACATTGGTGATGCATTTCATATTTTATTCATATTTTATTTCGCTGCAAGAATCAAAACATAATCACCCTTAGATAAAAAAATTTACCGATATATTATTACAATAATCCAGATATAAGAAAATTGGAGGGTTTGCTGTCATATTGTAATTGCCAATTATTGAAAATGTTATCTCTGTTCATAAAAAATGGTCTCTGTTTGTTATAGTTATAACTCTAATTATATTTTTATGTACATGTATATGACATCGTGTCAATAGTAACTGTCCAGAAATGTTTGTCCTATATGAAAGGCCTTAGCAAGTCTTTGCAAGAGCGCTCCCTAGACGTCGGCGATGCTCTCCGTAACGTCATGCTCGTGAAATCATCTATTGAGGATGCCCGTGGTAACGTTGACAGTTTTCACGCTGGTATTCACCAGAAGGTAGTTGACATGTGTGACAATTTTGATATTGAAGTAAAAAAGCCCTGTACATGCGTTATACAAACAAAAAGGGCAAACACACCAGCAGAAAGCCCGGAGGAATACTACAGAAGGGTTCTAACTATTCCATTTTTAGATTACATACTCGCTGAAATGGAATGCAGATTCACCGATTTGCATTCTAGAGCAACACTAGGCTTTAAGTTAGTTCCCACGAAACTTCAAGTATTACCAAAGGCAGACGAATTTTCCTTTTTCGATTCCGATTTACCGTCACCAGATTCCCTTGAGGCCGAGATAAAACAGTGGTCTATAATGTGGGGAAAAGTGGAGGATAAACCTTCATCAATTTCATCAGCTTTGGGCGAATGTGATAAGACACTTTTTGATAATATTGCAAACATTTTGAAAATTTGCGCTACATTTCCTGTCACTAGCTGTCAGTGTGAGAGAAGTATTAGTGTATTTCGACTTTTAAAGAGTTACCTCCGTTCGATCATGGACCAAGAGAGACTTACTGGTATGGCCTTAATGTTTATTCACAGAACCATGTATATTGATGTTCAAAAAATTGTAGCACAGTTTGCCCGACTTCATCCGAGAAGGATAACCCTTCCAAACATCTTGTATGACTGACTTTTCCGCCCGCATCTACAACAGAGTCTGATTTTTTCGTTCCGAATCTAGTACTGCATCAATCGTAATACCTATTTTGTATGTATTAAATGTATTAAAGTATCTTGAAAGAAGCTAGTAGTACATATCCACCAGAAATCACCCACCCGGCAATAAAGACCCGTTTGAAAACTTCAAAACTGCATTCAGTCGAGGTTTTTTTTTTGGGGGGGGAGGTGTTTGCGAGAGGTTGTCCCCCCCGCCCCGGGTCAAGGGACCTTCTGGATCCGCCCCTGATATGTAATTATGTTCACTGCATGCTCATTCTGTTGTTGTTTGTAAATTTATTATTATAACATTGACTTCATGTTACGCATATAATGTATGTGTCTGAGTGTATTCAATAAATCTTGAAGTCTTGACTTTCGTATATAATTTGGTCTTATCAGGAGGGGAGGGAATAACTCGTATTTTGTTCTCCAATTCCTCTATATATTTCATATAAAACTACTTCTTTTTCAAAATATGATTCTGAAGTTAAATGATCGATTTTAACAATATTTTTATCAACAAAAGCAGAAAATTATTTAGTTTACAGCAGTTATTTACAAATAATTTTTAGAATCATTTTTTTCAAATCATCATTTAAAGAGGATCTTAAATTATCTCTGCAAAAGTACTATCAATGTTTTTCGTTTTGAACGAATTTATTTATGTTTCATTTTGAACTTGTATATTCTTTAAATGTTTAGTTTATGCAATTATTTAGGCATTATAGAGAAGAACTATACTTAGTTATGCTTCTGTTGAAAAAAAATAACACGAAATCTGACATGAATTGTCTTCAAGTTGATATTTTGAAGAAAAAGAACTGATATTTCATGTTTGGGTTGGGTATTTGCGAAAAACACACGTCTAGAGACAATAAAATTCCACGAACCGGAAGTCGGTGTATTTATCTCAAAATGTTTTTTTCTCTCAGTATATCACATACGATGTCCACATACTATTCGATTTATTTGTGATATATCGATTTAAATAATGTATATTATATACTAGATATAAAAAGTTTTTAACAAGAAAATTTGGTCTATACCACACCTACTTCAAATTATAATCAGCCTAAAATCAGTCATTAAATATTCACATAAATTTAAATTATTCACTTCTCTCCTATATAGATGTTTTACCTTTCTCTAACTCACAACATATTTATATTTTAATACAAACACAAAGTTAAGTAATAGTAGAATTATTTAAATTCTATATATATTTTTTTTTATGGGCGCAATTTCGCATTGAGAAAGTCGTTGTCCAAATATATACAATCTAATACTACTCGATGAGGGTCCGTATGTCTCAAAACTTGGCTACGATTTCTCTAAGGATTTCCTCAATTCACGTAAAAGTCAAGTAGTAAATTTGTAAAACCAGTAATTTTGCAAAATTACTGAAAAATCAGTAAGTTTGTAAATTTACTAAACAGGTCAGTAAAATTACTGAAATAAACCAGTAATTTTACAAAATTACTGTAAATTTCAACATCTATTTGACAAATTTACTGATTGGATTAATTATAGTTTAAGTTAAAGGAATTCATGTCAGATGATAAATAAATACATGTACAGTACAGCTGACAGCATACACTGATAAATGCTGAGCATTTAAAAGGCTCAGCATCCAATGCTTAGGTTTTATTGCGGGTCGTAAATGAAATTGAAATCCAACTTGGAATATATCTGAAACTTTTTGTAATTTTATATGCTGATGATACTGTGCTCATGGCAGAATCGTCAGCTGATCTCCAAAATCAACTAAATTCATTCCAAGATTATTGTTCTGTCTGGAAGCTTAAAGTGAACACAGATAAAAGTAAAGTTATGGTTTTTTCCAGAGGTAAACTCCCAAGGAATCTTAATTTTTCATTAAACGGGGAAAAACTAGAAATAGTCAATAGTTTTAATTATTTAGGAATAGAATTATCCAGGACTGGTAACTTTAAAAGAGCAAAGCAATCTATAGCTGGCAAGGGAACAGTAGCGCTTTACGAAGTCTTAAAAATGGGCAGAAAACATGGTCTTTCAGTAAAGATTCAACTTGGTCTATTTGATATGATGGTTAAGCCAATTTTACTCTATGGATGTGAGGTATGGGGTTTCAGTAATAACGATATAATTGAAAAGGTCCATTTGAAATTCTGTAAATTACTGCTTCATTTAAAATCATCTACACCATCATACATGATATATGGTGAACTTGGGAGATATCCTTTGGAAATAGACATAAAAAGTAGAATTATATCATTCTGGGCTAAATTGCTATCTGGAAAAGAGTTAAAATTGTCAAAAATAATTTATAATTTATGTTATTATATGTCAATCAAAAGCATGGAACATTTTACGTGGCTAGATAATGTTAAAAAAATTCTAAATGAATGTGGCTTCGCATATATATGGAACACACAAACCTTTGTTGACCCAAACTGGCTTCGACTTACAATTATTAGAAACCTACAAGATCAGTTTGAACAATATTGGCATTCTTTATTAGATGATGCATCAAAAGCTATAAATTACAGATTGTTTAAAGATTATTTTGGCATGGAAGTATACTTTGATATTTTAGATCACAAAAATGTAGTTGGGTTATGCAGATTCAGAAAAGCAAATCATAAATTACCTATTGAAATTGGAAGATGGAATAATACTAATAGAAATAACAGAATTTGTACGCACTGTAATAAAAATGAACTCGGTGATGAATTTCACTATATTTTAGATTGCCCATTCTTTGAACAATATCGAAATATCTATATACCAAAGTGTTACTACAGTAGGCCAAATGTTTTAAAATATAATTTACTGTTCTCTTCCAAAAAGAAATCAGAATTGATCAAACTAAGCAAATTCATTAATCACATAAATAAAACTGTATGTACTCCGGCTTAACCTACTGAATTGTTCATCTCTGTACGATTTTTCATTACTTACTTACTTAGTATAACATGTTATTGTATATTGTATATATTGTACATATGTATTTCTCTATACCTTGTCAAATTATGATGGTTTATTGAGAATAAAAGATATATACATATATATAAATCATGGGCTGATGATAAGTTTTATTACCCTCATCCGTACAGGTGGTCAGCAATTGAATAAACAATATGATCATAATAATGTCCAGGTAGATGTACCTGATTCAATAGGTGTTAGTAAAAGTTACCTGAGCATGTATGTGTGATTTGTTACACTAGTGTCTTTTTATTTAGTGGAAATATTAAATTTTCTATTTTACGATGTAGTAATATTTTGATAATTGTAGAATTGAATTGAATTTTCTTTGTTTCTCAGTTGATTTGTTTTGTTAAAATTTCAATTATTGTCTGCATTTTAAAATTTAAAAGTAAATTATTTGAAAATATTTAATTATGCAATAGATGTGTATCTATTCTTTTTTTAACCATTTATTAGTTGTCTTTATTTTTGCTGTAAAGCTTCATATTTTCTACAGTTTGTTTGTCTTATCAATGTTTTAAATCTTGAAAGTAAACTCAACTAAACTGTTGATATTAAAAGAATTAAACTTGGTGCACAATCAGAGAATAATATATTTTAATTACATATCATTGGCAATCAAAACTGATCAAAAGTAATTAGCAGTTAATCTATTCTCACTAGCTGGCTGTCTTTGATTTCCTTTTTTTCCCTTTTTTTGAACTAACAAAAACAGTAATTTTTTTTTTTTAAAGTTTAATTCAAAATTCATGAATATTCATGAAAATAAATTTAAAGTAATTTTAATTTTAACCATTGAACATTTCACATTTTATAAATATATATATATATATGTATTTAGTTTAGGAATCTAGTTGAACTTGTGTATTTTTTCTTTTTTCTTTTTCATTAGCCTAGACAGTATGTCTGTTTAAGGTGATTTTATTGCATAAGAGTGAATAAGTGGCTAGTTACAAGTGTCTATGGTTTATTTTCACTTGCACAACATTCTAAATTATCACAGTCTCACGTATACAACATTTTAAAATAATAATTTGTCACCTGTACAACTCATTTCTTACCTGTATGGATTTATTTTTCTTATAGTGCGTTTCATAAATAGCTCCGTTTTATGCTAAAAATTATTTATTTCAATATTTGGAATTAAAGAGAATAAACAACGTAATGAAGATTATTTCAAATAGAAAAAGGTGTTTTATGATTTTTTTTCCATTTTATTATTCAAAAGAAAAAAAGCAATGTTGTTCTTTTGAATTAATGAACAAAATGCTATATTAAAGATCATATTTTTTTTTATCAGTTTAAATTCAGGGAATTTAGTGTGAGCTGTTTTCTGAGTTAATCAGAAACTTAACCACATAAAAACATAAAGTATTCTCTGAAAGCATAACTATATTTTTTAATAATTAATGCAGGGTTTTGTTTTCACTTGGTTTAGGCTTGGATGCTAAGGCAATGAATGCTCACTTCAATCATGAAATTGATTAAAAAAAATAACAACACATTATTATCTCTTGCCTGGTTATACAGGGTTTTATTCTTACTTTGTTAATTAGTAATTATTAAGGCTTGGGATGCTATATGTAAGCTATATATGGAGAACCAAGTAATGCTGACCATTATCACAATGTAGATGTTTTAGAGAATGACAGAGGAGGACACTATTTACTTCATGCTGGTTTTAAGTTTTCAGTAAGAACCAGTCGTAACAACCGGCGTTACTGGAAATGTCTCTCTCGCTTGGCAACAATTGCAACTGTTGACAATCTGCCAGTGAGTTTCGGTGTAAACCACAACCACCCTTCAGATCATATTGGTTTAACTGCAGCTTCGTCTGTCACTAATGTAAAGAAACGTTGTCGTGAAGAGGTCACCCATATACCTTCAATTTATGATGAAGAGATTGGTAGTCTTCGTAACAGAGACTTCGATGATGATGTAGAAGATATGATAAGGCGCATTCCAACATTTGAAAGCTATAAAGCATCATTGTACCGCAGACGAGCCAAGGTTTTACCAAAGCTACCCAAAACACAAAACGACATTGCCTTAGAGCGAGCATGGACAGAGACAACAGCAGAGGAGAGATTTTTACTCAACGACGACACTAAATGAACTTGGTCAAAGAATTTTAATCTTCGCTATGCACCCTGCATGGATACGTAAAAGATACTTCATATCCTTTAGTGTGTGCACTTCTTCCAAACAAGACTGAACAAACATACACAAGGCTATTTACCATGCTTAAAGGAGCTTTACTACAAAATAATCTTTTTCTGACACATCAGTTCGTGCGCGAATCCACGCCGTATTGGTGATTGGCTTATATGAGTTGCATAGATCTAACGACCTAACTTATTGAGCCACCCGCCTCCCTCCCAAAATAGAAGAATTACAAAAAAGCAAAATAAACAAAGAAAAAACAAATTAAAAGCAAAACCAAAAAGAATACAATGAATGAAAAGAGATGAAAAAAACAACAACAGAACAACTAAAATCCATACATATACAAAATAATAAACAAAAATGCATCTTAAAATTAATTTTGTTTAATTTATTTGATATGCATTTGATGAATATTTAAAAACAGACTTTAGTTTACCTATGATTAAAAACCTTTTGTTCTCCTTCCCAAACAAACAAACAAACAAATACTTTTTTATCCCCAGACACTATACAGTTTACAAGGGGTCAAAACATCAAACAAATACATAGAAATCGACGACAGTAGTTAGACATTTACAACATATAAATACATGTTAACTCAATACATTGAAATTGACAATAGCAGGTAGAAATTTACAACAATATACAAACAGGGTAGCTTGACTCGAATAACGTCACGTGCAGTCCATGGCAAGAGTGTAAACATTTAAAGAAATGTCCTGAATAACAAAATTAAAAAACCTGACATGTCACAAAATAAACTTTCAAAAGAAAAGAATAAAATGCAAAATAATTTCAAAAAGATTGTTATTATAGTAACAAGTATATTTTTGAAATTGGATTACATTTATTTTATCAAATTGATAAAGCAAATTAAATACATTATTCCTCTGTAAAAACAGATAAAATTAATTACAAATAGTTTTTTTTAAATACATGTATGACTAAAAGAACAACTATAACATCTTTGTCAAACTTAAAAAACAAACAATTTAAATTAAAAAAGCATCTTAAATACATGTACATACGTATTAAAAGAATTAAACTTGGTGCACAATCAGAATAATATATTTTAATTACACTGGCAATCAAAACTGATCAAAAGTAATTAGCAGTTAATCTATTCTCACTAGCTGGCTGTCTTTGATTTCCTTTTTTTCCCTTTTTTTGAACTAACAGAAACAGTAAATTATTGAAAAAAAAAGTTAATTCAAAATTCATGAATATTCATGAAAAATAAATTTAAAGTAATTTTAATTTTAACCATTGAACATTTCACATTTTATAAAATATTATGCGGAAAATATATTTCTTCTATTTTTCATGTTTTTTCAGAAGCGAGAGACCATATTTTAATTTTAAATATTTTATTCTTCAATAAATTAAGGCAAATAATTCCTGAAATAAGAAGTGAAAGGCGGGATTTACTTATTTTTATTTTCATTCTGAAAACGACAGGTACATTCACACCTGTTCACTCAGCAGGGTACCTAATTGCATAATGAGTTTAGGTCCACCCAGGAAGTCGCCAGGCAGAATATACAAGTGTCATTTTACATCCGGTCGACGGGACTCTGACCGAATACCTGAATACATGTGTCACAATCTTTGGCAATAATCAGAAACGCAATACACATTTTGTGACCCGTTAACGCTATCTGTGAGTAGAATAGGAGATGCAATACACATTTTTAAAAAGGGTTCTAATAGGTGATCAAAATACACGACCCTGATCAAGTATACATTAAGAATGGGTGCATATTAATGCACACTGACGGATCAAGGGGGTGTTCGACAATTAAGTAAAATTCGTGTAAAAATTGGCAAACAAGAGCATGGGACCCTATTTTCAAAACTGCTGGATCCGCGCCTGATGCAGCAATGATTATGGGTCTATTTTCACCAAAAAAAATCTTAAGATTAACATTGATCGTAAGTTATATTTGGTGCGTTCACAGTCCTTCCATTGTTACCCAATGGTAATTTTATTTACCATTGGTATGACATTGGTAACAGTGTTTACCATTGGTAGAATCCAATGGTAGCCATTCTTGCAGGCAAACCACAGTGCCGTAAGTTTTACCAACGCGGAAAAATTATATTTCCAAAATGGCGGAAGGAAAGATAGTCGAACTTATTTTATAAGAACAAAAGGAGGTGTGGGGTAAAATAGATAATGTGGACATTGTCTTGTCAATTTTAGGTGACACCAGTTTATAGATATGTAGGTTCCACTAAACGGTTTTGCTTGGAACATGGTCAACATATCTGTTCTGATAAAATGAATAAATTTTCAAGTTCGATTTTGACCAACAGGGGCATAAATCGTGTCGGGAATATTCAACATAATTATGTGTTATTAGAGCGAAGGTACCGATCCACATTATTATGAAAATAGTGCATTGAATAAGCTCACATAATCCTTCGACTAATTGCCATTTATGTAGATATCCCAAATTCACGAAATCTTGAGAAAAAAAACATTATCGAGATCTTTTTCCAGTAGAGTTTTTGTCA
>MJUT01017211.1:4436-16629 GCA_002080005.1 Gigantidas platifrons | reverse complement strand
AATGTAAGTTCTTAATAGTAATCAATGAGATATACAAAACCAGGGATGATCTAGACATACGAGGAAATGTAAGTTCTTAATAGTAATCAATGAGATATACAAAACCGGGGGTGATCTAGACATACGAGGAAATGTAAGTTCTTAATAGTAATCAATGCGATATACTTGAAATGACGTTAGTTTTCAATTCTCCATCGTATCTCTGTATACATAGGAAACTGACCAATGATATAGCACATTTTCAAATGTATGAAAATAGAACGATACCCATGATGCAATATTCTCTGAAATAGCCAATAACAATAATTCTTGTATTTTTGTAAATTAACATTAACTTAATTAAGTACATTATATATAAAAAAATGTATATGTATATGCCAATAACAATAAATTTTGTGACTAATTTTGAAAGAAATATTGTTTATTGCAGATGAATACACCACAGACATGTTAAAGAATACATGGACTGTCGCTCTGTGGGTGGCTTTGACTGTTGTAGTACTAGTAATATGTCTTCTTCTAGGAGGGGTTATAATCTACAAAAGTAAGAAAATATTTTAACTACTTTTTATCTAAATAGGCCATAAACTAAACGATATTTTTTTCATTATTATGCATGCTTCGTACGTCCGTCTATGAATGACTGAGTGATTGCTGATAGCCAAATGGGCAATTTGCAGCTATGTCATGTCGGGATTAAGTCATTTTACATGATGATCATGTCCACTTTGCATTAGACCAACACGCTTACTTGGATTTTTATAGTGCTATGGTAAGTGCTGTTTTTCCTTAATGCTGAATTCTCTTAGGAGAAGCATTAATACAAATATTAGTGTCTTTTGTTTGACCCGACCTCAAAGCCATGATCTAATGAGTACGTTAACCATTACACCACCGATGTGGTTCCGTCCGTCTATGATGTATTATCAGTGTTTGTCCCTGTTTTTCAGTTGGGTTCATGTTGCTCGATCTTTAATTTTCTGTGAAGTGTTTTGTGGATCGTTGTTTGTTCTTTTGTCTTTTTTCTTTTGGCCATTTTGTGATCTGTCCTTCTTCGATTTACGTAATGGTTGCAACTTGTAGCATTAATGAGTAATTTTAGACACTATTCACTATCTCCCCTCTTCCTCATCACAACAGACACACAACGTCATTTCAACGTTCTTTTCAACTATTTAAAATGTTGAAATTACATTGTTATGGTGCTGGGTACAGCAACCAAAAGCATCATTTTATTGGCCCAGACAGACCTCATCTTTACTAAAATAGTTTATTGTGTATATAATATATAATTTAAATACGCTCACTTTACATTTATCGAAAAAAGAATAAATTATTATAATAATTTTGTTGTTGTAGGGAAAAGTATTGAAAAGAAGATATTAGCTATGATCACCAAAACTGACGACACCATTAATTGCGAGGTTGACCAGATTCAGATATTGTTGGATAAACCGGTAGAATATAACTCGAATAATACTGCGCCCTCTATCGGCACTATCGCTGGACGAGGGCTTGAACGCTCTTAATGGTAAAAATCCGTCAGCTGCTATCTGGTTCAGACAACCAATCAAATGTCAGATATTAGCGCGTATGCGCATTAGTGACTTCCTTTACTTAGAACACAAATACACCTTTATTCTCATATTTATGATTTAAATTGTCATAGATTCACAAATTAAAAAAAAAAAATTTTAAATAAAACACTGTGTAATAATTTTTTTAGAAGTTTTGAAGTTTTTGTCACTTTCATGTACACGAGACAAAAAGTGATTTGTTTGTTTAATTATTGTTAGCAAAGGCACACATTTCTGAGTACTTATTTATTTTCAATAAAATTTCTTTATTATTTCATCTCTTTTTCCTGAATTTATTGTGGATAATAATAGTTTATATATATAAAGAATAAAGTTCAATGAAAGGTCACACTTCCCCCCTAAAAATCAATTTTCAATTAAATCGATTTCATTGTTTTTTGTTTTTGCTTGTTTGTTTGTTTAGTTTTTTTTATGAATAATAAAATTCACCTCCTTTTATTCCTTTTTTTCTTGTTTAAATCAATGATCAACAATATTCCAGAATCAAACAAATGAATAAATATAACATAGCATCTTTCCTTTACATTGTCAAGATTCTATATTTATAAACTATTGACCTGAGTAACCTTGCTAAACCATGCAGATTCAGTGTGTTTTAAATCGGCCATCCAATCAGGACCTCATTATTGTCCAAGATAAAAATACATCGCTAAAATTAGCTGTGTTCTAAAACTTCAATTCATAAATTTATATATAGAATAGAAATCGGAGATATTTCGTCATAAAACTTCACACATGGTTTTGTCTATCATATTTCTTGAAGACAAACATAAACTTGTATTGCATTTATCAATATTTTATGAGTACCAACAGTTTTTTTCAACACTGTATCTGTTCACGTGACTACACATGCCACTCACAATGACCCGTGACCCAGATTAGCAGGTATCAGGAATCTTTTCTGTATATGGTATATAAATAGGGTCGACTGATGTCGACATTTAACTTGCTGTTAACATAAGCAAGGATTTATATAGTAGGAAATCCTTGACATAAGATTGTATAAATATGGATATACACAAGTTAAATTACGGAAAATGGGATGAAATAATAAAGAATTTTTATTGAAAATAAATATGTAAACAGAAAGTTGATTAATTCATAAATTAAAATGATTTTTAATACAATTGATTAAGAAATACCAATTACATCGTTATTAAGGTAAATACTTATTCTCTTTTCCGGGCACCCGGGTATTTCGGTCAACGAATTATCTCCCTTATCGTTACCGAGGTGAAACATTCGAGTACCCGATAAATTTTAAATTACGTTGAAAAAAAATCACCAACACTACAGCATGCATAAAACATGCATGTTGTGCAGTTGGTTCTTACCATAATATGATGTTAATAAAGCTATCATTTCCGAAAGACGAAAACAGATGAGCATTCACCGATAACGTTATTTTTTCTGTCGGAGTAGACTTTTTCTTTAACCCCCCCCCCCGATTTTTCACGTTTTTCATTACATTAGAAAACCCCTAAAATTATTATTTCGTGTACAAATTTATATCAGATAAAAGTTTAAAACTAGCAATTTATATATTTGATAATTAAAAGCAATAAAAATATGATTTGGTACAACTATGGTGCTTTTGAAGTGAAGTGGTTCCGAGAAAATCGGACGCGATGTTGAGTCATGTTCCATACTGCAAGTGTGTGCGTCCCTGAGTAATCTTGGTGAGGACTTTGACTATTCAGAAACGACAATGTATACCACTCTTTTCAAATTGCTTGCATTATTCATATATTCTTCTGTAATAGTATGTAATAAATCAAATGTACCGGTATGCTAGTAATTTACTTTCAACATGATTGTTGTACCAATTTATAAGGTACCCATCATGTTGAATGAAATATTAAAAAAAGTTTTTAGGACAATCTCGATACACAACAGAACAGTGGTATATTTAGGGTTATAGTGTTTAATGCCACTATCAACAATAGTTCAGTTACAGGACCCGTGTGGCTCAATGAGCTAGGTAGTTGGATTACCTAACAGTAACAACTCGTACAAGCCTATCACCAATATGGCGTGGGTTCGCGCCCAGCTTTGTAAGTTGTAGCCACAAGTGCTAAAGTTTACCAGTTGCTTGCCCATGGTCGGTGGTTCTCCGGCTCCTTCCATCACTAAAACCGGTTGCCATGATATAGCTGAAATATTGCTGAAAGTGGCGTTAAACACTAAAAATCATCAATCATCATCAGTCATGTTGTGGCGCTCAGTTGTAATCAAGTACCTTGAGAAAACCACTGACCTGACAAACTTTATCACATAATATTGTATGGTCAATTAAAAAAAATTCAATTTTCTTTTTTTGTAACAGTGACCAACTAATCACCATCTTTTGTGTGATTTTTTATTACCTGATAAAGGGGTTAGGGTTATGGTGTTTAACTCCACTTTCAATAATATTTCAGCTCTATCCTGGTAGTCAGTTTTTTTTTTGGTGGAGGAAACAGGAGTACCCAAAGATCATCACAGATCTGTCGCAAGTCACTGACAAACTTTTATCATAATAATCTTGTGCAGATTGCACCTTGTTATGACCTGGACTCACGTTAGTGATGATAAGCACTGATGGCATAACATTTTATTTCACAATGTTCAACCTTGATTTTAAATAAAAAAGAAAGATACAGTTTTTCTTCATTGAAGGTTTATTTCTCAGCACATCATATATTTACATCATATCAATAATATAAAAAAAAAACACAATAAAATACTCTTTAAGTCATTCAATAAGTGAAATAATAATAAAAACAACTTTTAACAACACTTTATGGATGGTGTGACATCAGCTGGGCTGTAGCTTTCTCTGGTGAATATACCTAAAATAAATGAGAAATTGTTACTCAATTTGTCCTATTATATTCAGAAATATATTACAAAAAGACTTTCCTTAATAATAGTAGTCAGTAGACTTGGTACACAAATAAGTAGAGTACAATACCGGCAATAGTATTAATTTGGGTAAACGACATACAGTCACAATTTTATAGGACAAAAGTCACAATTAATATTTTGGGTTAAATATTTATTAGACATATTTTTTTTAAACTATTTTTGTCTTTTGAATTGAATTGATAACTGACCCAAGTTAGGCTAAATAAATTTATGAAATGAGACTTAATGTGTTAAATAATTTTAATTAAAATACATAAATGACTTCTATAAATATTAATTTCTTATCTAATTTGTACAACAATAAAACAAACTAATTCATTACATATTATTATGTAACAATAGGGTCAGGTTGTTATTTTCATTGAATGGCATGTAATGATCTCACAGTGGATGCTCTTCCTGTATAATGAGTAATTAAATACATCCTGTTTGGTGTATATATTACAACTGAGATTTACCACATGACATAACAATTTTAATCAGCCATTATCTTCCTAAAATACATTTTTTAAATCTTTATTTTAAATGAAATTAAAAAAATCATTATAAGAGTGAAGTCAAATCAAGCTTTCAGCTTTTATTTACTTTACAACTTTGAAATAACAACTAATATGTTTTAATATTTAAAAAAAAAGTAGTTTATTCATTTAAGTTTTATTTCTTCAATGATCTAATTTAATATTTAATAATTATCAAAACCTTGTTTTTCTACACGATTCCATGTTTATATCCATGCATGTCATGATGGTCTCAGATAGTTGGCCGTTGTTCATAATAATTTATGGAAGGTGTTTGTTTCCAATAAAAAAAAAATTCTAAGTTTCATGATATATGTAATAATTTCTATCTTTTTATATATGTATTTGAGACAGTAATACTTATTACGATATAGATCAAAATATAGACAATTCTGAATGTTTTGGTGTAAAATTTGTTAAAAATCTATCTAGAAATGACTTCACAATAATTAAAAAAAATATATATGGTTTTGGTTGATTATATAGGGATTTTTTTTTACGTTTCCCACATACTTGACCGATGATTGTAGCTGTAGGACATAATTAACACTAGTACACATGTATATTTCACAATTGTTTATTGCAAAGTAATGATAAGGTGTCAATTACCACCCAATTTATAAATAACTCACCTATTCTCCACTGAAGCCATGCGTATCCATGTGATCACATGCACCGACTAAGATGGCCGACTCGTTGTTGTTAGGGGAAGTGACGTCACCCCGGAAAAGAGAAATTAGCCAGATTAAAAAAAAATAATATTTTTTTGTCTTTTTAATTGATAACTGACCGAAGTTAGGCTAAATAAATGAAATGTGACTCAACATGTTAATTAATTTTCACTAAAAACATACTTGCCTCTTATAAATTTTAATTTCTTATCTAATAATTCTTATCCTTATTATGTAACATATATGGTCAGATTGTTATTTTCATTGAATGGCTTCTCAAAATAGATAGTTGCACAGTAGGGGCTCTTCCTATATATTGGATGCATCATGTATATTACTACCTGACAGCTAATATGACAAACAATTTTTTAAATCTTTATTTTAAATTAAATAAAAAAATCATTATAAGAGTGAATTCAATTCGAGCTTTTATTTACTGTCCAACTTTGAAATAAATATTAATATTTGAAAAATAGTAATTATTCATTTAAGCAAGGATTTAAATATAGAAATTATATAGAAAGTATAGAAATCCTTAATTTAAGTTTTATTACATGTATGGCTGTATTTATCCGGACATGTATATTGCTAGTCTTGTAACGTATGACTTCACATTTTCACATTCCATGTTCATATTTTTACGTTGGCATATGGGATTTTTCAATTTTTTTATTTCATGCGGAATGGGAAGCAAATAGAAAACAATAAATAGTAAATAGGGAAAATGTAAAAAAAAAAGTAATATCAGATGATAAAAGAAATTGTAAATATCGCCACACGAGGTACTATCTGATAGGACTATGTGTATTGCATACAGCTTTGGTTTTGTTTGTCTTCTTTGGTAGTCTTTACATACAAGGTATACAAGGTTTTATTCATGATGATCACGAAGATTTTATTAACAAATATGTCTTGATATTGATGATACGCGAAACTAACAATTTTTTTGTCGTAATTCCCCATAAGTCATAGCGATTTACTATTTCCGGTTTGACGGATTTTATCAATGAATGCATCCAGGCGTTAATGTAGCGACCAGCGGGAGAGTAATATAACGACTGGATTATTCATGTAGCGACCAGCGGGAGAGTAATATAACGACTGGATTATTCGGGTTAGGTAGAATAGGGATGTTCGCCGTGATGTCACAAGCTTGAGAATTTACCTGTGTGGTGGGCAGGAAATCAACAATTTCGCTTGTCTTTCAATGAAGGCTCAACTTTAAATTGGCATTATTATTTTGTTATTTACGATAATTTAATAATTCTTTCAGAAATGAAAATTATATAGCAATAATTAATTCACATCGAAGGTTTGATAAAAATATTCAGAATATAAAGATTGCAAATTCAATCTTGTTTTATTTAGTTTTGAAGTGTAAAAATGCATTATTTCATATTAGAATTATGAATTTATCATATAAAAATTAAAAAAAATGTAAACTGACAGAACAAATATGAATTTTCTAAAGTCTCTTTTGGAAATAAAAAAGTCATAAAAGTTTAAAAATTGGTTACTTTCATGTCAATTACGTTATTGTTTTACTGCCAACCAATTATTTGTTTGACATGCAAATTAGTGGATATGACATCACTAATGAGATTGGCGAACATTCCTATTAAAAACAGACAATGAAAATGACAGCGGCGTCATCATGGATGACGAAAACTTTCTTTAGTCACCTGAAAATGGATCCATTGAAATCATTTTGGAAACGCTTTCGTTCTCCCAAACATGTGACTTTTGCTGAATATTGTTTTGCAATGCTAATCTATTTCATGTCGTGACATCTGCTCGGCCTTGCAATAAAGTCGGTCATTTGATTTGATTTATAATGCTCGCGCAGCACGAGACTGATGACGTCATTCTGTATATGCATAGCATGCATAATCACAGAGGGAATTCTTTTAAACTTCAAAATTACAAGATGAGATTAAAACAGATAAGATTGAATTGAATAAATTCCGTGCAAGTAAAAAAAAATCCCTATTACTATTGTCTTTTTTTCCTGATCATTATGCTTGTTAAATATGTTTTAAGCGATGGTATTTCCCAAGCATTTTTACCTTTCCGGTTTGTTGATGTATTCGTCATCACAGATCATGACCTTTTCTGGAATGTAGGCCAAGCAAATTGTATTTTAAAATACATGTACTTTGAAAATATGATGATTGATCATTCAGATTCCACCATTTTATAGAAAATGGCTGATTTTACCAGGAAAATACATACAAGTGCTCTCCATTAGTCACAAAATGGCAGATTATTTTGCATTTCCATTGCTTCTTTAAAAACAAATATACCCCTTACTTCTTTGGGTAATGAAATGATATTCACAGAGAAGACAGAAAAAGAATTAATTTAACAGCAATAATCAAAATTTATGACATAAATTGAACAGAGAATTAAATTAAATCAGACAGAAAAATGAGATTATCTGGGGGGAAAAACCCTGTCATTATTCCTAATAGCATCAACAAAACTGTATTGTTTCCACTCTGAGATAACAAATGTGATTGAAATAAATAGAAATCAGTCATTAATTGTTTTACAAAAATATGGCAGTATGTAGTCAGTCTAATATATTGCAAAAACACCAAATTCACTGGATTAAATATTTTATTATATGGGTAAGCAAGTTTAATGTTTGCATCAAATAAATAATTTTTAATACACCAAGCTAAAATATAAAAAAGGGGGGATGAAATTTTAATTGTCCATTGCTGCTTTAGTACAGGTCAAAATGAGCTCAAATTTTAACTGCAGCTACATGGCAAGGAGTAGTTTAACATATTTTCCGGGTTTTTCTGTGAAATTTTTCTTTCAGCCGATTTATACCGATTATGCAAATTATGCATATTTTGATAAAAGATCGCATTTAAATCTTCTCCTCTGAAATTTTCGAACCAAATTAAACCAAACCTGGCAGGGATGGTACCTGGGCGGGTCCCTTTCAAAATTGTGTCCGACAGCTCCGCCCTACATTCAAGATGGCTGCTGTTGCTAAAGATAGGAATTTCTTCAATTGTCCATTGCTGCTTTAGTATAAGTCAAAATGAGCTAAAATTTTAACTGCAGCTACATGGCAAGGAGTAGTTTAACATATATTCCGTTTTTAGCTCACCTGGCCTTTTGACCATGTGAGGTATGCCATCACTTTTCGTTCGTCGTCCGTCCGTCAACATTTTAATCTTCTCTTCAGAAACCAATGGGCCAATTGCAACCAAACTTTGGTGGAATGGTCCTTGGATGGCCCCCTTCCAAAATTGTGTCCAGTGATCCCGACTTCCAACCAAGATGGCCACCAAGCTAAAAATAGAAAAAGGAGGGATGAAATTTTTAAAAGAATCTTCGCCTCTGAAACTACTGAGCCAATCTCAACCAAACTTTGCTGAAATGATCCTTGGGTGATCCCCTTCCAAAATTGTGTCCGGCATTTCAGACCTCCGACCAAGATGACCGCCACAGCCGAACTTAATTTAACATTAGACCCTATGGGAAATTCCCATAAAAATCTTGTTGTCTGAAACCATTTGCTCAATGAGATTTAAATTTTGATGAGATAGTCATTGGATGGTTCTCTTCCAAATATGTGTCCGGCGGTTCGGCCCTTCGACCAAGATGGCCCCCATAGCCGATTTTAGCTTAACATAGAACCCTATGGGAAATTCACATAAAAATCTTCTCATTAGAAACCACTGGGCCAATTGCAACCAAAGTTTGGTGGAATGGTTCTTGGATGGCCCCTTCCAAAATAGTGTCCGGTGATCCTGACTTCCAACCAAGATGGCCGCCAAGCTAAAAATAGAAAAAAGGGAGGATGAAATTAAAAAAAATCTTCTCCTCTGAAACTACTGAGCCAATCTCAATCAAACTTTGCTGAAATGATCCTTGGGTGGTCCCCTTCAAAAAGTGTGTTTGGCATTTCATACCTCCGACCAGGATGGCCACCACAGCCGAACCTAATTTAACATAGGACCATAGGGGAAATTCCCATAAAAGTCTTCTTGTCTGAAACCATTTGCTCAATAAGAACTAAATTTTGATGAAATAGTCATTGGAAGGTTCTTTTCCAAAAATGAGTCCGGCGGTTCGGCCCTTCGACTAAGATGGCCCCCCACTGCCGAACTATGCTTAATATAGGACCCTATGGGAAATTAACATAAAAATGTTCTTGTCTGGAACCATTTGCTCAATTGGAATCAAACTTTGATAAAATAGTCATTGGATGGTCCTCTTTCAAAATTGTGTCGGGTGGTCCCGCCCTCTGACCAAGATGGCTGCACAGCTGAACTTAGTTTAACATAGGACGCTATGGGAAATTCACATAAAAACCATCTTGTCTGGAACCAGTAGCTCAATTAGAACCAAACGTTGATGGAATAGTCATTGGATGGCCCTTTTCCAAAATTGTGTCCGGCAGTCGCGCTCTCCCACCAAGATGGCCGCCACAGTGCAGTTGCGTTGTTATTTAAAACAGCTTTGATCCAGGTGAGCGATTACAGGGAGCCTTTGGTTAAGTTTGGTTGGCCTATGACAAAATCACGTGATATATTTACGACTGACCGGCCTTATGTGACTTAATACGACGCCATTTGGAAAAAGAGTAGTAAACGAATATGGGTCAGTGTGTCATTATTATCGATCTTTTTTCCATGGGACATTACACAGGTGAGCAAGAATAGATGAGGAACATAATTAAAAAGAAAACATGTTTCCTTTTCAAACATGAAAAAAATAATCAAACATTATCCAATGACTGGCCGACTTATTGTCACACTTTGATATATTAAAATATCATGTTTTATAAAAAAAAACTTGCTAGCATCTCATTTATTTATTCAATTTTGTCAAAGTAACCATGCATTGTATTTACCATGTTTTGTATTTGTTATTTGTTAATTTTATCATTTGCATAAAATTTGTTGTATATTTTTACCTCATGTAACACGTATTATTATATAGTAATACATATTTCTCTATTTAATCCTTTATAAAAAATCGTGCAATATATTCTTGTATTTTGCTGTTGGTCTAGATCGTCTTTATAAGATCCGGAAAAAATACCAGTGTGTTCAGAATGTCATTCATATTGCACTAATGCAAATATTAAAATATCTTGTATTTTACTGTTGGTCTCGAACGTCTTTATAAGAACCCGAAAAAATACCGGTGCGTTCGGAATGTCATTCATATTGCACTAGTGCAAATATTAAAATATTCTTCCTATTGCAATATAGTAATGATATATGAAAAAAAATCATATCTTGACAGTATTAATAACACTTCTGAAGAAGAAATATTACTATATAATAAAAGGGTTATTGGCGAATATTGTCCCTCGCAGTGTATCATATTGCATTCGCATGCTCATGCAATATCATATACTGCTCAGGACAATATTCATGCAATAGCCCTATATTACTGACTGACTGTTATCTAAAAAAATCTTTAAAATCTTGATATGTTCCGTTTGTCGATCCTTTCCCCATTCATGACTTCTAACCAGGTTTGTAACAAGAGTAACACGACGGGTGCAGGAACTGTCTAGTCATCCGGGGCACCTGACTTCACCCTCAGGAACTGTCTAGTCATCCGGGGCACCTGACTTCACCCTCAGTTTCTAGTGGGGTTCGTGTTGCTCCATCTTTAGTTTTCTATGTAATGTTTTGTAGATCATCGTTTTACGTATTGTTCTTTTATTTCGTTTGGTCATTGTGTTTTACGTATTGTTCTTTTATTTCGTTTGGTCATTGTGTTTTCCGTCCTTCTTCGATTTACGCCTTCTGACTGACTATTTTGGTATCGTCAAACATATTTTTAGCAGTATTTTATGTTCCATATCTGCTAAGGAAGAATGTAAATCATGGATCAATTTACTTTGTGATGGAGACTGTCATTTTTATTCAAAGCAAAAGGCTAAGGACTGACCAAATAAAATTAGTTACCATATTTTGGAGAGAAATCAAAAGATTGGAATATCAAATAATTTAGGAAGCCTTTGAGAGCAAGTAACCCATCGAGCCTAATCAGGATAGCTCGAAATAAATACTGTTGAATAAATATGTAGTTAGATTTAGGTGCACACGACACGTTTCTAGAATAACCGTCATCGGGTACACTCAAAGTAAAACAATTGGAAAACCAAACAACTGTCATGAAGATCTTATTGTAAATACTTCATTTTCTTTAAATATTAATTTTATGTTAATAATCTACTAGTTATTTTTCCTGATATATATAACTTGATGAGTGTTAATTAACACCCCAGTCTTTCGATGCGCAATACTCAAAATATCGTGTCCGATTCTAGTGCTATGATTAATTATATTAACAAAGAAGGCCGAAGGATTTCTTAATATGGATTTCAGGCATTTGGTTAAGTCTTTAATAGAAAATTATATGAGATATTATGAATGAAGATATTGTCCAGTTGTGGGAATATGCTGGGAGTAATGTATCTTGTTATATGTTATAGTCCGTTTGACTTCAATAAATC
>MJUT01017207.1:9511-19886 GCA_002080005.1 Gigantidas platifrons | reverse complement strand
AACGCCGTTTGTATTGGCATAGCTGCATGTATGGTGAAAACATCTGCTTCCAATTTATTTTTGCAGCTATCAGTTACATCATATACTTATTCCGAAAATGAAGGATACAAATTAGAAATGTAAAATAGAAAATTATTTTAATTCCGCTTTCATATAAATGATTGGGTTCTAAATATTCACTTCATATATACCAATGGTGCATGCGGATTTTAAAGCTAAATTTATAGCAGCAGTTCTACAAATACATGCAAATGCTTTATTGCCTGGACAAATACTTATAAGATTGTCAGATAATTTAACATGATAAGGCGAAAACTTGCTATTAATGCGCGCGTATATTGGACGATCTAATGGTTCACTAATAACCGAATAATATATGAATGGATGAATGGGTCCCCAATAACCGAACTATACTAGCGGACAAAAGAGAGGATACATTATTTTAATATTTTTTTCTTTTTTGTATATTTTTTCAAAAATATAATTTGATATTCTTTTGAGTATTGTAAATGTCTCATTTTAAAGAATGAATAACTGTCATTTCAGTAACACATCAAATGTTCGTAAGGCATCCAATGAAAGCACGATGGTCGAAAACATGGAATAACAAATTCAGAAATTAAGTTTTCACATTTTAATAACAGTCCAAAAAAGCAACTAAAGTTCAATATCATGTGTGTCCTCAGTCTACACCAACAACAGCTTGGCAACGGCGTCTCTTTGAAGCAATAACTGTATAAATTACAGCCTGTGAAATATTGTCCCATTCTTCTTGAAGGGTCTGACGAAGTTCTGGTAATGTGATGGGTGTATGAGGCCTTTGTCGAACACGACGGTCAATTTCATCCCAGGTGTGTTCTATATAATTGAGGTCTGGTGATTTTGAAGGCCAAGGCAGGACATCGATGTTCTGTTGCTGAAGAAAAGCCTGAGTAAATCTTGCCGTGTGCGGTCTTGCATTATCCTGCTGAAAGGTAATGCCTGGTCCATTGTCGTTCAGAAAATTCACAACCTCCAGGACAAGAATATTGTCTCTATACCTTGCAGCGGTCAATGTACCGTCAACAAAAAAAACCGATTAGTCCTTCTACGCGAGGTTATCCCTGCCCATGCCATCACACTTCCGCCTCCAAATCTGTCCCTTTCTTGAACACAACGGTCCGCGTATTTTTCATTTTGCCTGCGATAAACCCTTGCACGACCCTCCGAATGAGATAAATTGAATCGGGATTCATCCGAAAACAATACATGACTCCATTTGTTGTTGAGTCTCCAGTGTAGTCGTGCTCGACACCATCGTAGACATTCCTGCCATGTCGATTAGTCAATAAGGGTAATGACAAAATTACCGAACACAAAGCAATCTTCCAAAGGGAAATTCAAAACTCATAAATCAATAAACAGACAAAATCAGTCAACAAACTGGAAACTGGGAAACCGCAATGGTCCTGACTTGGTACAGGCATTTCTAAAGAAATAGTGGATTGAATCAGATTTTACGGCGCCAACCTCTCGCTTACATTACGGTTCAAAGGGTCCCGTTTTCACTAAAACAGCATTTACAACAATACTGGAAAAAACAGGCAATATAGCAGTCAAACAGTACCAAACTCAGTATCTAATATATCTCGTGAACCATCACCATCATCTATGAGTCCTTTGAAGTATTTTAATTACGACCGTAAATGTCAAAAGCATTTTTACGTCACACATTCACAAAAAATATTTTTGACATTGTACCAAATCCATATCTTTATACATTTTCACTATATGAAAATGTATCTTTTACTATTGTATCTGCAGAGACAGAATATATTCGACAAGATCTTGATATCGGAATATAAACTTTTTAAGAGATCGAATAAGGCGAATCTTTTTATAGCCCTGGTCCAGTAGCCTGTTTTTCAGACAAAGATGACGCTTTAAGAAATCAGAATAATTGCTACTGGCTCTTGCATAACGAATCAATTGCGAGATGTAAACACCATATGCAAGAGAAGCTGGTATATTGCTGCACATATTAGGAAAATTAATGATTTTAAAATTGAAGTCGTCTCGTTTATCATAAATTTAGTACTGAGTTGACCACTGTAGTCAAATTCGAGGTATATGTCCAAAAATGATGCTGATGAAGCTGTATCTGTGGTCTCTTTGATTTCCAGCTCTGGAGGATATATCAATGGAAGAAATTCTGCAACTCTAGAATTATTGATAGATAAAACGTCATCAATACACCTGTATGTCAAATTAAAGTCTCTAGCTTCATGAATCTTCTTATCTTTAACAAGTTTTTGAAGAAACTCCGACTCAAGCATTTGTATTGGCGCCGTGGGCGCAAACCATTGGCATTCAGTTTCCTTCGGATGGTTCGCGCACTGACACGTCGACCCTGAACAACATTGGTCGATGACGTTGCTGGTAGGAACCGATCACGTAAGTGCCGGAGACGTATGAATCTGTCATCTGGAGGAGACGTTACTTTTGGGCGTCCGGATCGAGGTCGATCTTTTGTTGAACCTGTCATTTGAAAACGTATACAAAGACGATGAATGGCCAAGCGTTTAGAACCCAAAGTTCTTGCGACGGCAGTGACGTTCATGTTTGCTTGGAGCATACCTATTGCACGTTCTCTTAATTCTTGTGAAAGTCGAGGCATTCTGCTAAGTCAGAAGGTTAATTCAGGTGAACTTTAAATTTGCCATAGATTTGTCTTGTTGATAACAATAAAGTTGTCTCATTATCGATGGCGGTAAAAGTTGCACGTGCAAAAATGGTAAAAGTATACTTTGATTGTCTACGTCGTTAAGCGATGCTTACAGATAAAAAATCAAGAACCAAAATTAATCAGTCGCCCAGGTAAGTATAGGTACTAAATATCATACAGAAATTCAAATAAATAAAATAGAGAAATAAAAAAAAATAAGTGTATCCTTTCTTTTATCCACTAGTGTATATATAAATGGGTCACCAATAACCGAATACTATATGAATGGGCATAGGGCAATATTTCGGACATCGATGACACAAAAATGTATATCAATAGTTTAAACAGTGAACTCAGTGGCGTAGCTAAGCGGAAGGTTGGAAGCGAAGGCTTCCACATCGTTGACAATAAAGGAGAAAGAGAGAAAGAGAGATCAATACGTTACCTTCGCCTCAAAGCTAATAGTATGCTATGTATCACGGTCAAGAATTCCATCAAAATCAACAAGATAAAATATCACCTCTCATCTCGGCAACTCATTGATCATAAACAAGACCACATATGTGACGTTTGTGAAATATGGTTTTCATGCTGAGAGGCTATATTTATGAATGTTTTACATAAATATACTCCAACGCCACCGCCGTGCCAAAATTTACCTTGGGCAAATCCAAGCTGTGGAAGCATGAAGTTCAGCTGCATAAGCATAAGGGAACAAAGTAGACATACATATGTTAACAAATAAATAAATTATAGTGGACATATTGCATGAAATATTTATTAAATCAGCTGTGAATGGCTTACGAGGGAAATATATTGATTAATAAAAACGTAGATATCAAAGTTAGCACACACGACACGTTTCTGGAATAACTTTCATCAGGTATGCTCAAAATCGAGAGATTGGAAAGTCAAATAATTTAAAGGTGTTTGGGAGCAATACATCAACTGCATGGACTAATGTGGAGAAATGTGAATCATATAGCTAAGATGGACCTATTGAGAGAAATGTAGATTTCATCCGCTCCCTTGCATCAATTATGATCAAACTGTGAGGATAGATGGAGATTATGTCAACTGATAATAACATATGGAGAGAAATGGAACATGGGAGCAAATCAGAGAGTGCAGATCTGTGGAGATAAATACTGATTAAATAAGCTACTGTGGAGATATGGTCAGGATATTGATTTAAACCAGCTAGATTGAGACTTTGAGGTAAAATGTATTTATGTATGCTGTTGTCCAAGACGATTTCCTTATCATTTTATTGTCGTGTCTTTTGATAATAACACGTCGGGTGTCGCTAGTGGAAACAAGAACTGTTAACCTTTCCGGTTGCATTGGTTCGTTCTCTATATAGTGTTTTGTAGATAATTTTTTTGTCGTTTTGTCCCATTTCTTTGTGCCATTGTATCGTCTACCCTTCTTCGACCCACGACTTCTAATAACCTGTTTGTTACTGTCAAAACTCTTCGCTGATAGCCCCAGTAGGATAGACCTCTAAGCCTAAATGTAAATTACATCAACTAGGATGGTCACATGTTGCAAATGAATGAACCTAACGGTAGACATGTTATAATAATTGACACGAAAAAGAGGACATAATTGACATGTAAGTATTCTGCATTATAGCTTACCAATAGCCATCAGTCGTATCGAGATGTTGTTTTTCTGGGTCACTACAATGATTGCGTAGCTTAAAAGGAGTATGACACCTTCCTTACTTTGGATACAAAACAAAACTCGTTCAGGCAAGGGACGGGTCAGTCGGGTCAAAGACTTTTGACTGCCATTGAAAAATTATGGATGATATCTACCACCCGGCTATATGGATTTGAACGTATTGGCATGTCTGATATACGCAGAATTGGGCATTGTATTTGACCCAGATAATAAAATTTCGCAGAGTAAATCATAAATTCAACATTATACATTTGCTTTGTTTTATTTCTGATTTTGACATGTTTAAGGAGCAGTGTATCTTATGATTTCTAGCATTACATGGGTTATATTGACGTCAGTGTAATGTTTTAATAATTAATATTGCTTTGAATAAGGCAAACGTGCTTCACATGAAGTGCAACCGATACTTTGTGAACAATTAAATTCCGTTTTAGTAATTTTATTTGTCTGAAGCTTTTCAGAATCCACATATAAAACACAATCAAATAAACTAGAGAAATATGAGGGGGTTCCCTAGTGGAGCAGGCACTGCTTAATTTCCAAGGGCATCATAGATGACCCCTCTTAACGAATAAGGTTAGAGCTGCCCAATCGTTTGTTTTGAATGTAACACTTATGGATCATTGTTTGTCTTTTTGTCCTTTTTGTTGTCCTTAGAATTATCTGTCTTTCATAGATTTACGGCCTTTGATTAATCTTTAGAGTATCGTCAAACAGTTTCTCTTACACAGGACGTGTTTGGAATGTTAGCTATATTCTTGATTGCTTTTGATTTTTTTGTGTTTTAACGCACCTTTCAAGAATATTCTAGATATATCATGGCGACCAGTTTTAGTGGTGGAGGAAGCCGGAGTACCAGGAGAGAACCACCAACCATGGGCAAGCAACTGGTAAGCGTTATCACTTGCGGCTGCGAGTCGAGTGCACCCATCTTTGTAACTTACAAAGCCGGGTGCGAACCCATGTCGTATTAGTGATAGGCTTGAATGAGTTGCTAGATCCAACGACCTAACTCATGGAGCCACCCGGGCCTCGCTATATTATTTAAGAAAACAAGTTAACAAACAATAAATCAAACAAACATGTGTCACATGGTTCGGCCTATTACGTTGTTTTCGATTGTCATAATCGAAAACCTATTAAAAGTTAAATGGTCACTCACTATGAATAAAGACAACTGAAATATTCCTCACTTAATTGTAAGCAACATTCACCCACACTTTGTGTTTGTTTGTTTTCGAATGATTATTTTCGCTTGTTCTTTTTTGTTTTCATTTGTTTCGATTTCAGTTTGTGCTTTGGTTCGTTTTTTTAATTTGATATTTGTTTGTTTACTTTATTTTGTTTTTTGTTTGTGTTGTTTTGTTGTTTTTTTTTCTTGGTCTTTTTTGTTGCTATGTTTTGTTATTGCTTTTACTTTGTTTTTTACTGAATCAAAGTAAAGCACACACACACATAATGATATATATAATCCTTGTACGGGACTAATTATCCCATGTATATTTGTGTAATGTGTGAAATGTCTTACGTCAGGAATGGCTACTATCTTCATCAAGGACTGTATATAGTACCTGTCCTTTGCTTTGTATATTAAATCGTTTTTTGTTCACAAAGAACGAATCACAACCCATAAGATCGTTAGGCATACACGTAATGAATGTATTACAACAGTAAGTTTTCTAAGTGACATACATTCCCTCGTAGCTCAATAAGTTAGGTTGCTGGATTACCTAACAACTCATAGAAGCATATCACCAATACAGCGTGGGTTCGCGCCCAGCTTTGTAAATTACAAAAAAAGGTGCATTCGACCAGCAGCCATAAGTGATAAAGTTTACCAGTTGCTTGTCCATGGTCGGTGGTTCTCTCCTGGTACTCCGGCTTCTTCCACCACTAAAACTGGTCGCCATGATATAACTGAAATATTGTCTAAAGTGGCGTTAAACACCAACAATTATCTAAGCGACATACAATACAATTCAAAAATAATTTATATGACATATTCGTAAACAAACTTGTTAATTTTACTTTCAAATTTGCTTACTTTGATCGTGTGCACTAAAGTTGATATCTACATTTTTATTGTTTTTTTTCTATAATCTAAAATGGTGTTTTCATGTTTTTATGTTTTATTCTTCACAAAGGTGATATATTAATATATGTGTTTAACGCCACTTTCAACAATATGTCAACAGTGAAAACTACCGACCCACCGAAAGTCCTGACCAACTTTATCACATAATGTTGTATAAAGTACGTCTCGTTCTGATATTGTTGTTGTTTTTGTTGCTATTTGTAATGATATTATTATTATTATTATATTCGTCTAAATACATGTATCCGATTACTAAATATGTTTACAACCATCGTATTTATTTACTCTATGGAATTACTTAATATATTATGGCTATCCTGTATAGGCCCTTTGGTTTTATTGGTCCCAAAACTTTAAATTATTTGGCTTTCCAATCTTTCGATTATGAGCATACCCGATGAAGGTTATTCCAGACACGCGTCGTGCACACTAAATTCGATATCTACGTTTTTATTATTTAAGTGAACAGCTGTTTTTGATTGATTTTGATTTGATTCTGATTTTTGGTGTTTAACGCCACTTTCAGCAATATTTCAGCTATATCATGGCGACCAGTTTTAGTGGTGGAGGAAGCCTGAGTACCCGNATTATTATTATTATTATATTCGTCTTAATACATGTATCCGATTACTAAACATGCTTACAACCATCGTATTTAATTACTCTATGGAATTACTTAATGTATTTTAGCTATCCTGTATAGGTCCTTTGGTTTTATTGGTCCCAAAATTTTAAATTATTTGGCTTTCCAACCTCTCGATTTTGTGGTACCCGATGAAGGTTATTCCAGACACGCGTCGTGCACACTAAATTTGATATCTACGTTTTTATTATTTAAGTGAACAGCTGTTTTTTTATTGATTTTGATTTGATTCTGATTTTTGGTGTTTAACGCCACTTTCAGCAATATTTCAGCTATATCATGGCGACCAGTTTTAGTGATGGAAGAAGCCGGAGTACCCGGAGAGAACCACTGACCATGGGCAAGCAACTAGTAAACTTTATAACTTTCCGCTGTGAGTTGAGTACACCCTTTTGTAATTTACAAAGCCGGGCGCTAATCAACGTCGTAGTGGTGATAGGCTTGTAAGGGTTGCCAGGTACTACCTAATTCATTGCGCCAACCGGATCCAACTGTGTTTGGCATTAAAACGTAGATAGTCTTCATTGGGTGCAGAAAATTTTATTTTTAATGCATAGTTAAAGAATGGAATGCCCTATTTATATTTATATTCCTGAATAAATTATCCATTCTATTTAGGAGGGAACAATGCGGATATCAAATGGATCAAGTTGTTTTTCGATGTGCGGTAAAAGGGGTTGGGCGTATTATATAGTTTAATAGTCAAATTGAATACACACAACATTAGTATAGACGAATGTTGAACCGCATCGATGAGGTAAAGGCTAGCGTACACGCCACTCGCCCTAAGTGTGGTATATCATGGGTTCGAAACCTCATTAGTCTTTTGTAGCGGCTTCACTTTGTTGAAGACTACATTAGATGTATTTAGTATACAGGAAGCCCGGTAGCCTGCACGTTATTCAATATGGTCCACAATCCGTATTATAATGTGATAACCCCAATATAAAGGGTTCATCCTATCCACCACATGGGGACGCGCTGAGCTGCTATGTGGGTTTGGGCATATTGGCATGTCTGATATACGTAGAATTGTACATTGTATTTGACCGAGATAATACAATTTCTAAGAGTAAATTATAAATTCAACATTATACATTGATTTTGTTTCCTTCTTATTTCTGAATTTAGAAAGTTTGGAGGATCGTATCGTGTGATTGTTAACACCACGGAAGTTATATTGAATACAAAGACGAGAGTGTAACGTTTTCATAATTAATCTTGTTTTGAATAAAGCAATGTGTCTCATATGAAGTACAATCGACAGTTTGTGAAAACATAAGTTCCGTTTTAGTGATTGTTTTGTCTCAAGCTCTTCAGAATCCACAAATAAGACACAATCAAATAAACAGGAGAACATGACGGGTGCCTATAGTGAAGCATGGACTTCTTGCTCTTCCAGAGCATCAGATATGACCCCTCTTTTCGAATAAGGTTAGAGCTGCCCAATCGTTTGTTTTCAATGTAAAGATTTGAGATAATTGTTTTTCTTTTGTTCCCCTTCCTTTGTCTTTAGAATTACCTGTCTTTCATAGATTTACGATCTTTGAATAACATTTTAGGCATCTTCAAATATTTTCTCACAATTAAGCACGACATGTTTGGAATATTAGCTATATTCTTGAAGAAAACAAGTTAAAGAACAATAAATCAAACGAAAGTGCGTCATATAGTTCGGCCTATTACTTTGTTTCGATAGCCATAATCGAAAAGGGAGATAATTCATGCAAAAGGCCGGAGGATATTGCCCGTGACATATTACTGGTTTCCAAAGCACACGACTAGTAAACCGTTATTCATTATGAGCTGTAATAATATGTCATTTACATCCAAACACATGTCACATAGTCAAACTTAATGAGGTTGTAGGAAGGTTTATGGTGTTTAACGCCACTTTCAACAATGTTTCAGTTATATCAGGGTGGTCAGTTGTATTGGTGGATTTAACCGGAGTACCCTGAGAAAACCACCGGTCTGTCGCAAGTCACTGACAACCTTTATCACATAATGTTGTATCGAGTACACCTCGCCATGAACGGGATTCAAGCTCACAGCGTTAGTGGTTATAAGCACTGATTGCATAGGTAGTTGTAAATCCAAATACCCTAAATGAGCTTGTAGTCCGTCCTGAATAACAGGTGAATACTAGACGAACCTGTTAACTGTTTTCCCCGAGTAATTTTTTGAACATGAAATAGCTGTAATTTTAATTGCAAATTTTATCAGCATTTCTCAGTGAATAGTGCAGGATCATATAATTTTTTTTTTTTGCATCTTTTAATATTCGGCAAAATAAATTAAAAAAATGAACGTAGCCTACCAAACCTACTAAATAGAGGTTAGAGAATACCGAAGGGACAATGACAAATGGACAATCTAGAGAAACTGGTAACATAGGGAAGACAAAACGAAGAAAAACAAAACAAAAACACAACACAATACGTGTTGCACACTAACCATAAATAACGTAAATAAAACATAATATGGTAGTTCACTATAACTAATCCACAATTCACAGTCCTGAAGTAAAGATAAAACAACTGTAACTGGTGGCTTATCTACAATGTTTGAATTTAATCGTTAATTAATTGACTTCTAATAATACAAGAATAACATTCTATATAGCATATTTTGTTATTTACAAATCGATTTAAAAAAGTCAATAGACGAAAGAGATAACCATTTATCTCCATGGCGTTTGATATTCACAGCCTTCAGATGTGCTTGGTTGTTTTTCAACATTTCTTGCTTTGATTTTATCTAAATCCACTTCCGCATATCCACTGTTATCATGCCGTATCTCGTCATCACTGCTGCCATCTATATTAGATAATTTAAGTGGTTTCTCGTGTGCCCTGTTTTTGTCCTATTTTTGTGTTGCCCTTTTCTAACACAGACAACAATAAATACCACGATTAGAAACAATCCACCGATGGAAACGCCGATTATAATTGGCATCGTATCTGAGTGAGTATCGGATTTATCTGTCACAGCGGGATTGTCTGTGACAGCGGGATCCCTCGTTGTTAAAAGAAGTGTCAGGTCGAAGAATGTGGTGTATGTTCCATCGGTACAAGGTATTTCAATGACGTATTCAGAAGTTGTGTTGACATCATTACTTGAATTTTCAGACAAAATCAGAGAGGGATCTGAAAATAATGAATGTACAAGTTACAAAATAATGAACACACAAAAAAATACCACAGTGTCGGAACAATTCCAAAACACAATAGAACACTCATTGAAA
>MJUT01017206.1:6591-19686 GCA_002080005.1 Gigantidas platifrons | reverse complement strand
ATTACTCGTCTTTTGCAATTTGTATCTTAAGGGTTGAATTCAATACTGAAGGCTGCAGCGTATACAAAACATTCAAAATGCAGCATTCATAATTATCTCAGAAACAACATGATCTTCTCAAAATTGGTTCGGTTTTTGTCTCTATGCTTACAATTAGATTTCAATCAAAATTGGTAATAGTTTTTTCACAGGCGTTTGTTTTTATGCATTGGAATAGCTTCAAAAGATACTAATATTAACATTGTAATCACAGAAGCGTAACCAAAATCCACCTTTCCTTTTAAACATCAATAAGTATGATATCAGCATATCGTAAACTAGTAACTTGTATCTCTGTAAAAGGGGATTTTGCAGATTACTAATATATCAAAACATAACAACGGTATACTAATAAATAACATTTCATAACTTGCCGATATCACACTTGTCAATTTCAGGCTTCCACCCTGGTCTACAGCCACTAGTGTTTGTACATATACCATTAACTCTGTCACATGAGTCCATTAAACAGCCATCACACGATTCATTACAGTTGTAACCAAAACGTCCAACATTACATTCTTAAATGACATATGAAGTCGTGTCCATTAGATCAGTATTCAAAATAGACTTTAAGATCGTTTCAAGAATTAAACAGCTATTAAAAATATGATATGGTTGTAATAGAACATTAGGGAATATCCCATATTACACCTAGACAAAAATTAAAATAAGGAACCGCATTATTATTGCTATCCTGTATTTGAGATTTCCGATCGGGTCTTCAGCAAAGAGAATAACTCATATCCGTAAATGGGTGTGAAACGGTCTCTATATATTTAAGTGTCACATATAAAAAATGGCATTACTAAATCAGATAAGATGTTTTAGACAGTTTTCACATTTACCTTTGCTGCTTACTAATAAACATGAATAAACAAGGGATCTCTGTGGCTTAGGAGCTAATTCAATCGATCGCATATTTAATATCCATCATTCTTTTTACCCGCTAAGTATAAGCTCAGATGCCGATATTTGCTCGACTTTGTACCACAAAGAAATATAAAAAAATATTGCCATCTAGGGACTCTCATTGCAGCTGACGGATGATTGAAAATGGCTTAAATGTAATTATTGAATCAATCAAAATCAATAGGTTAATAATTGAAAATGTGTTGATCAGTGAAGAATGGTTCTTGAACGCTTATTTAGGAAACATGATAAATTGGCAGAACAATGATATTCAATACAAACCAGCGCTGCAACTAGTGCCTTCCCATCCTTTCTGGCAACCACCATCTGGACAAGTTCCACTTACATGGTCGCATGCCTGATTATTGAAACAGTAACAATAATTTTCACAATTCCTGCCAAATCTTGAGCTTTCACAGGCTGAAAAAAAAAGAATGTGCTTAAAACGCAACAGATCTTCTAAACATATGCTTAAACTTGTATGAGCAAAATAAGCAAAGTGTATAATCAGTTTGTCATAATTCCTAAATAGTGTACAATATCTATAAACAGGTCCGCCCGCATCAGGTATAGGTAATCTTAGCATATCTGACAACCTTGTTTACACGTTTTGTTTACTTGCTCCTGAAGACGTTTCGATTGTATGGCTTTGAGCGTACCTGATGATGGTTATTCCAGAAACTACTTTGCTTTTATTTTAATTTGTAATGCAGATCAATGCAGATTACACATAAAAGGATATGTTATTGCTGTTTGGGCGACCCCATACTGAGGTGGGTGCTCACTGGTTGTTTTAAGCTGTTCTTATCTTGCAGTTGAGCCGTATTGTTTTATTTCTGCCATTTTCAACTAAAACAAATGACATAAAAGTACTCAGAGTACCCGCGTCAAATACGAGGTTGTGATTGCTTACTAACTGGATCTGCATGAACGCTTTAACGGTATCTTCAAATATAAGCGCAAATAATTTACATAAGTACATTTTACATAATAATATATTAGATGCAAGACTTAATACTTGTATTACTTTCGATGGATCTGTGAACGTGTATTTGTTCCTTTGGATAACTCCATAATAGTTGTCTCTGAGGAACAAATGACAGATCGAAGTCAGATGTGTCTGCTATATCAATGACACCTACATTATTATTAAAACTAAGGTTTTCCCCCCTCGGGCATAGGTGACCTTTGCCGATTTTGCCAATTCTGTTTAAATCCTATGGTATCCTTGCTCCCAAAACTGTTTTTATAGTTATCGGCTCGTCATCATACCTGCTGAAGGCTATTCCAGAAAGAAACACGTAGGTCATACTGAATTAGACATCTAGGTTTTATTTATACCTCTTCTACTGAATCGTTGTTAAAAATAAATACAGATTAATACATGGGCATTTCCATATTGGCCTGGTTATCATCCCGAGACACCCATATTGGCCTGAGACGAAGTTGAGGGTCAATATGGGTCGAGGGATGATAACCAGGCCAATATGGAAATGCCCATGTATTAAACTATTTATTATATACTTCCGACATCTGCAGACGTAAACACCGGAAGTTGTTTATTTTGTCTGAAACGCACGAGGGGCACCTAATAACCGGTTATTTTCCCGGGGTGTGAAAATATGGACAGTTTACTTCCGGTCAAATTGGTTATACACAAATGCCTTTATTTTAACTAAGTATGTAATAAATAATTTTAAATACTTACTCTTATTACAATTATTATATTGATTATCCCATCCATCATTACAACCTAATACACATAATCCTGTATCTGGATGACAGGAGCCATAGCAATTCTGAGGACAAATCTGACTACAGTCTTTTCCATACAATCCCATGGGACATCCTATTATACATATAAATCTGCCGGTTATGCTTTGCATGTACACATTAAACAGCGTCTCAATATATTATTAGTATTGTTTGTTGCTTAAAACATCATCTTTGTCAGTATATCAGCCATATCGGGGTGTTGTGCAATATATACAAAATGTACTTACTGTGTATTTTAAGAACCGGTTTATTCAAACTATGTTCATGTAGCACGCTTTCTGCTTAAAATAGTTCATCGTCACTAAGAGTTATGAAGCTGACTCCAACGAAACAATGAAGTATTCCGATATAACCTTAATATATTTTTTTCAGTGACTTTGAGAATGTTACTGTTTCTGTTCTTTTTTCTATCGTCAATACAACTGACCGGCATGAGTGATATAGATTATGCGCAGTATATAAGGGTAATAACAAAATTATTTCATTTATGGTACCAATATTTTGTCTACGTATTTTACATTAGTAAGAAAAGATATGGATGTAAATCAACACGAAAGACTATCAAACATTATTACACTTACACATAAATTTAAACAAAATGAATAACGCTTTTATTGCAGTTTCTGCAGACTGCTACAGACAATTTAGAGCATATTACATATCTACTACCGATATCATGCCGTATTTTACATGCATGTTACAAATTGTACCGGGTTTTGCATGCATGCTATCGGTATACCTTCTATTGTATGGTTTCTTAATTATATCTTGCCCATCATCTGAACTGTGTTATCCGACAGTGTCGATATTTTATATTTATTTAGCCTTAAAGAAACAACGAATTTCAACAGATCCTCTTTATAAAAGGTTTGTCGATAGTAATGTGGTAATCGGAAGCAGTAAATCGAAGGACAGACAATACTGTGACTAAAAGAAAACGGACCACAATCATCTACAAAGCACACTTCTGAAAACTAAAGATTAAGCAACACGAATCTCACAATAAAATCGAGAGTGAACTCGTGTCAAGCATTTCCCTCATGCCTAGTGGCACTGGTTGTGTTTGTACATCAGTGGTATTTAAAATAAGTATTTCTTTGTGTATTGTTATTACATCAAATGTTTGGTGTTCAATATATGCATTATATACACGACTGATGCTATGGGTGGAGCACAAGACGAGAAGTCTTTTTAAAGCATCTACATCAGCATCACTTCCGGTTGTCTGTATCATTGATGTCATCAGGTTTTCTTTTATTGTTTTATATAATTTACGTATATCTATCCTGTGAAATAAAGATACTGATCTATTTTTCATTTCAACACTTACCGACGACTTCCACTTCACATATATCGACGTAAGCAATACCGTTGATTATCGGGGGTACGTAGATGATGTAACGTCCTAATACCACAGGATATACATTATAATTTATGAATGGGAAGCTGTTAAATGTTGATGTCAGGTTTAATAAAATGCCGTCAGTCCACATTCCACTGGTAGAAGATACATACAGTGAATGACCATCGCCACGCTTTCTCATTTCAGCTGTAAATATAAATCAAAATCAATGGGTAGCTACAAAATGAGCTTTATATCTTAAATAAGAAAAAAAAGTCACTTGTTGACCTTTGACAAGAGGAAAATAGTGATAACATATCGGTTGGTTTTTTTGCAAATATGTTTTCATGTTTTTAACAAGGTTAATTTGTTTTTTTTTATTTTCATAATGTTTTGAATAACCATTGGGCCTTAAATTATCATCCTTCTCTTACCAGCGGATTACGATATATTTCCACTCTCGATATGTTCAATTGCCGAGTGGAGAAATATTTTAATCCACTGGTAGCGGAAGCAAAATATATATATTTAAATTTATTAAAATCGAAATAACTTTCGATTCAAGTGTCTAAATCATTTCAGAGTCTCTGACTATCTATTTGTTTACAGTTTTGTTTCACTCTTTGTATTTACGAATTAAGTATAGATTGAAAAAAGCAGAGATCTATGCACAATGTCATTATTTTATATTTAAAACTTACCTGTATATTGGTACGTTATATAAATAGCTGTGATAGTGGACATGTCACCAAGATCAACCTGCCACCAAGCTTGAGAACCACTTGTGCGAGAACAGGATCCTGTGGTTTTGTCTCCATCGATCGACAACTCGGCATATAAATGTCCTATGGAGGGATATTGTGTTGCTACCTTGTTTGATGCAAGATTGTCTGTTGATAACAGATTAAGAAACAGCATATTAAACATTCTAATTTAAAACAGTAATACAGAAAAGTTTAAAGGCGAAAAAAGGGTTATCAAAGCCGTAAATCGAAGAAAGACAGACAACATAACAAGCAAAAGAAAAGGGACAAAAGGATAAACAATGTTGTACAAACTACTTCAGAGAAAACTAACGATCGAGCAGCATGAACCCCACTAAACACCAAAGGTGAAATCAGGTGCATCGCATTACCCTGTACATATTTCAGTTCTCACATGACCTTACAACAGTTATATCAAACTTATCAGCAGGTATCCTCATAATTTCGATTGATTTAAGCATGTTTTTCTTCTAACTGATAGAAATCTAATTCGGATATCGGTTGGTTAGAGTGAGCGTTGTTCCACGTTTCCTTTGTTTTGCTGTTTTTGATGTAAGGCTTATGATTTTAAAGACTCGCAAGCGTTGCTTTGTACATCAGAATTATTATATATTATAATATGACGGGATGAAATACTAATATCCACCAACTCATGTTAAAAGTCAAAACACGTTCTGGATTTCATGATTTATTTCTTAATTATACTGTTATCTCACATTTCTATTTATCTTATTTATGTTCATTCGTTTGAAACGACGATTAGTACAAATGACAATTAACTTAATATTAAACATGTCTTAAACAACAAAACATTAGTACATATATATTTATTTCACTTTTTGTGACTTAAATATAAGAATCAGATGGGACATGGAAGGAAGTAATATGTCACCTTCTTATGTCTTTCACCATCTAACAATCTAACATCGAACTTTGGTCAATATCATCACGTGTCTGTACAATCGGGCTTGCTAACGCGAATACATACACACAATTAGGCTTTACATAGTAAATGGGGGAGGACCAGAAGTCTTTAACTGTTTGTTGTTTAAGGATTATAGCTAATGGCAAATATTTATGCACATTACGAAGGAGGGATATAAATATAATTATTAATAATTTCAATGCACAAATAAAATTGTTTCTTATGACAATTTTATAAGACAAAAAAAAATAATAAAAAGAAACAAAAAGAAAAAAAAATCCCTCACGCAAATAAATAAAAAAAAAACAAACAAAAAACGAACAATCATTATAATAAAATTAATTGAACAAAAAAGTAAACATTACAAATATAATTGATTGATTTATTGTGTTTAACACCACGTTCAGCAATATTTCATATATTATGGCGACCAGTTTTAGTGATGGAAGAAGCCGGAGTATCCGGAGAGTACCACCGACCATGGGCAAGCAGCTAATAACCTTTATCACTTGCGGCTGCGAGTCGAGTGTACACATATGCATGTAAACTATCGAGATATCATGTGTATTGAAGAGACTGGATTTGTATAATTCCATAAAAAAATACTTCAAATATGGAATTTACTCAAGAAAAGCAGACGGTTTTCTTGGAATGACATTTAACACAACAGAAACTCACAGTAATTGCAAAAGCTTCCTGCATAACCTTTTTCACAACCCTCATTACAAGCTGTCGACACATCACAGTTACTATCTCGTAGACAGTTACAACCCCATATACATGTTCCATTACCAGGAAAACAGTGTCGATCAACGCACTTTAACGAGCAGCGTGATTCACAGTTTGTTCCATACCATGTCTTATAGCAACCTTAATGGAATAAAATCATATTTAATATCACATGCATCATGTACTTTGAAATAAATGGCAGAGATATTTGATTTTTTTCACCATAACAATTATTGATGGACAATCTTAGTATTATATAACCATGGGAAAGGACGTTGAATCATATCTAGGATAGTTTACCGTTGCTATGTCACTTGCTTAAGCGGATCGGGGGTGACGTGTTTATTTAATTTCCTACTCATATTAATATATAATTACAATAATTTCTGAAATGAAATGGATGTAAATTTCTGACAATATATCGATTTATTTCAGAACACAGATCGCCAACAGAGATATCGACCCAGTGGTATGAAAATTACTGTCGGACAACTGCTTGGAGACCAAACATGCGCAATCCCACGATTTGTTTTTATTGTAGTCTAATGTATTGATTTACTAATTGTTGTACGTCAGTGAACAGAAGTAGTTCATCTATATTAAAATGAGAATAGGTCCACAAACAACTACTCAATGTTTATAAGAGTATTTATAGGAGTCTATGGACAAATGCTTAATAATATTTGTTCCCCACCAAATGGGTTTTCCTCATATCTCTCAAGCCGCGACATATTAATAAATGGCAGCAAGTGAAAGATGTGATCTTAATCAGATTGAAAAGCTACTAACCATATATTTCTACTTCACATAGTTCTAAAACTGCTCGAGGACTGTACCCAGCAGGGTTATTGTTTGACGTTTCATTTCGTTCATTATAGATTATAACATACTGTCCTAAGTGGTTACAATTACGATCCTGATATACGTATGGAAGTCCTGGTCCTTCGTCATGATAACACAGATAACCATCAGTCTTCGATATACTTGAGTTACTTACATACAAGGAATACCCCGCAAGACGTTGTGGGGCTGAAAATGTAAATATGAAATTGATAGCTGTAATATTGAAATATGATATATAAGTAATGTCTTTAAATATATACCAAATTAATTAAATTTGATGTGAATACTGTAATTAAATTTGGTTGTCAACATTAAATCGTAAGGAAATTGTTCAATTTTTGAACATATATATATATCTTTATTTCTCATTTTTTGAACATATTATACTTGTATAACCTGTTAAAAATTGAAAATATTCCATAAATAAATAAAAAAAAAACATTCCTAAAAAGTATAGATTAAATTAAATGCTGGGACATTGGTGGTCGTGGTCGTATGTTAGTGAGTTCGATTGCCGCTCATGGCGAGGTGCACCCAATACAACATTATGTGATGAAGTTTGCCAGTGACTTGTTGCAGGCCGGTGGTTTTCTCTGGATACTCTGGTTTCCTCCACGAATACAACTTACCACCACGATATAACTAAAATACTTTTGAAAGTGACGTTAAACGCCATAACCTCCCTACCAAGGCAGAAACAATTAATTTGAAGAAGAAAAAAACATTCAAAACAATAGCATTCAACATGTTAAAGATTATGTGCGTAGTATTCTTCACAAACGAGGCAAGTCAATGAAAAAACATGTATCACATAAAGTTGTATCTAGTTGATGCTGTCAAAACCACAGGCGCACGTGGCATGGAATTTCCACCCCCTGTTTTAACTTTCTGTTGACATATTTATTTCAAATAAAAATTTCTTCATTATTACATCTCTTTTTTCTTATTTTAACTTGTTCGTGTCCATATTCTACAATCTAATGTTAACAGCAACTTACATTCTTCGATACTGTGGATAATTAGAGTTGCAACATGAATGCATTCTTTTCCTTTGTTCTTGTTAGGGTTTATATACCAACATGTAAGCAACAGCTAAGAATTATGAAATAATACATGCAGATACGGTATATTGCACACCTTAAATCTGGGCTGTAGTTTTAATAACAACAGAGAGCCGTTCAATAATCCACGGCCTAGATGTGATATGGCATGGCTTCATACTACAAATCATTTATACCAAGTTTTTCCGATTTTAATCGTTAACTCGGAAAAACGTGGTATAAATTTTACTTATATAGGATCGACACGTATAAGTTGCTGTTAACATACGATTGTATGAATATGGACAAGAGCAAGTTAAATTAAGGAAAAAGAAATGAAATAATAAAAAATTGTTATTAAAAATAAATATGTAAACAGAGAGGCTGGTAATTCCGTGCCACGAGCTCCTGTGTTCAAAACTGGGAGTAGAGCTCTTAGTTTGATTGTTGATAATCTTGTAAATCCAACTACAGCCATCTCGAGCGCGGAGGCCCCTATAATGATGCATACCTGGAATGACAAAAAAACCTGTATATAAAGGGCATTCAAGAGAATCTGAAATTGTGCCCTTTATGAAACATTTGCCATATTAAAACTATATTCACTATTTATTATCCTCCGCGATAGCGGTGAGGGAATATAGTAACAGCAGCCGTCTGTCCGTCTGTCTGTCTGTCTGTCCATCCGTCACACTTTCTTGTTAACGCGATAACTTGAGTAAATGTGGATAGATTTGAATAAATTTTTGCATGTGGCTTGTAATTATCATTATCTTGGATGGGTTCTAACATGGAAATATTTGAAGCAAGGGTTTTGGGGGAAAATCTTAGTTTTTGGTTGAAAAATCACAAATTTTTGATAATTGTGTCTTGTTTACGCGATAACTTTAGTAAACATGGATAAATTTGAATAATTTTTTGCGTGTGTCTTGTAAATAACATTATCGTGGATGGCTTCTTACATGGAAATATTTGAAGCAAGGGTTTTAGGGGAAAATCTTAATTTTTGGTTGAAAAATCAACAATTTTGTGAATTGAGTCTTGTTTACACGATAACTTGAGTAAACATGGATATATTTGAATAATGTTTTGCATGTGGATTGTAATTATCATTTTCTTGGATGGGTTCTAACATGGAAATATTTGAAGCAAGTGTTTTGGAGGAAAATCTTAGTTTTTGGTTGAAAAATCACAAATTTTGAGAATTGTGTCTTGTTTACGCGATAACTTTAGTAAACATGGATAAATTTGAATAATATTTTGCAAGTCGCTTGTAATTATCATTATCTTGGATGGATTCTAACATGGAAATATTTGAAGCAAGGGTTTTGGGGGAAAATGTTAGTTTTTGGTTGAAAAATCGCCAATTTTGAGAATTGTGTCTAGTTTATGTGATAACTTTAGTAAACATGGATGGATTTGAATAATCTTTGCATGTGGCTTGTAAGTATGTTATACATTAAGACTGCAAGGCTGCTTTCTATAAATATATAAAACTAAATATAATGCAAGTGTGGGGGATACGTCGCGCATTCATGCGCTAGGCGGTTCTTTTATTAATGGGAGAAATGAGGCTGTACTTTATAAACAATTATTTGTTATATATAGGTGCTCTCTAAGGCAGGTTTTACTATACTTGGGTGACTCTTGTGGTCTTTAAATATAATATGAAGCAACACTCTGTTGTTAAGATCACAGTTTCCGCTGCCCTAATTGGTCATAACGTTGCAAATATCTACACTGACATGTGTCACAAACTTAGTGCACCTGAACATGAAAAAAAAAAGAAAAAACAAAGGGTTTATCACAATTTACTCTGATTTATGTTCTGAGATCTGCTAAGTTTTTTTTTAAGTAATGAAGTTCAGTTTGTGAGGATATAGGATTGAATGTTGAAATATTTATAAGCATATTTAAGAAAAAAAAGCAAATGAAATTTAACAAAGTCTGACTTTGAAAAGAAAATAACGATAGTCATGTAGAATGAAACCAGATGTCAAAAAGGCCACTATCGTTCCCTTTATACTCACTCTTACATGCTGGAAAAATAAAGCATATACATGTAAATGCATACGCTCAGTTGTAAATGCATAATCTGGGTTGCTTTTTTAAAATTTACACTATGAATAAAATACATTCTAATGTAGTTGTTTAATATCCCTGGTTTGTGATTGGACAATGCTGTAATTTTCATGATATCAAATCCACGGTTGAAAATCATGAGATATTTAGACGATTGCCGCTTACGTCATCTTGTCAACAATGTAGCAAAAAAAAAAAGGTTACATTTGAATGGAGATAAATGAATTGTATTTGAATATTTCACGGTATCAATTGTCGAATTAATGGTGTGATTTTCACCAATTACACGGTTGAAATAACATGAAATATTTTTTTTTAATTTTAGCTGATTACCGCTTATGTCATCTTGTCAATAATACGGAAATATACATATATGATGCATACATGTCTATCCTACACATAATTACATTAGAATGGAGATAACTGTATTGTATTTGGAATTTCACGGCATCAATTGTCGATTTAATGGTCGCAAATATCCGTTTACTGGCTCCGCTAACGCGTCACCAGTAAACTCAAATTGCGACCATCAAATCTCCAATTGATGTCGTGAAATTTTCAAATGCAATACAGTAATCTCCTAAACAGGAAATATATATTTTGAAATCATATTATTGAAGGTCAGTGAAATTGATGTATCCTCCTTTTAATCGTTCAAAGCACATTCTTTCCTCTGATTGGCCCATATCAAAAGATCAACACACACCTTATTAAATTATTCCGGCGATGCAAAAACTTAGAACCACACTACTTACTGGTACTTCGGTAATAAATCCGAACATTTGTGATATAAACAGTATCTACAGGAAACGCTAACATCCACCATGCAACATAGCGTGCAGGATGAGTTGCAGTTGTAGCACAAGACGTAGTAGCAAAGTTATGTGTTGGTCCGCCAGTAATGGCTAAGCTTGCTACTAAATAACCAGCGGAACCCCAGTGATAATTAGAACTCTGGTACGCTGTGCCAGTATTTGCGATATTTTCTGGAAATAAACAACCGTTCGTTAAATATTCATCAATGTATTAATCTTGTATAAATTTGGTCGGTCTACTTCGTTTTATACACTCTAATAACTGGACCGAACTCAAACCACCGCACAATTCTATATAGCATTTATAAGGTTTTAAACATAAATCGAAATATTACATCAGACAAGTATCATCTTGTATTACGCTAACTATCGAACAGTTAGCGGTACGTAGCGAACAATTATGAAATCAAAATTTTGTGTTGGGAAAGAATATGGGCAGCATTAAGAAAAACAAAGTTGAAAATTTTTCCTTTTATATCATGAAAATTGACAATATTTGGTAGAGCGGTTGGACTCTCCATACCAAGATTTTTGGATACCGTGATGGAATATAATTATATACGTGGCATTGTGGTTAACAATTTGAAGTTAGGGTTGTCGAAAGTTTGAAAATACACAACTATTGAAAAATGGAGGAGGTAGGCACTTCGGACCAACACCATGGTATTTATTTGAGATGGATATACGTCTTTATAGGTCTTGCAGAGAAGGCATGGGACCATTGCTGATGCCTGCCACATCCCAAATATCACCAACCCTGAACCTTTTAACTTCAAAATAGAAAGTAAGGAGTGAATTTGATATTTTACAAGAAATTTGAAGAAGATTTTGGGCACTTCAAGCAAAAAATAACTCCCTTTTCGAGTCCGTTACAGGGTCCGATATGGTATCTAATGACTGTTGTAGAGGCTGTATGGGAACTTCAGTTAGGCACTTATCCAAGACGTGTCAGTTACAAAATATGAGGTTAAGGTTGAAAGTTTGAAAATTGACAAATTGATGAAGGGGGTCGGGCACTTCAAGTCAAAAATAATAGACATCGTTGGAGTGTCTATGCATCATCTGCCTTGCAGAAAGTCTCATTGCGGGCAGATGCAATGGCGAAAAGGCATCATTGTCGCAATAGGATGCTAAAACACAGTACAGTTCCCTGATGTCTTATGAAAGCACTCACTATATGGACCGGCTGCAAGAAAATACATTTGTCCGATGTTTAGTAAGATTATAGGCGGATGACTATGTCAAAGACATGACTGATGAGCGGTAACCTGCCCTGCAGGCATAAAAGGGGGCATTGACAAGGAGTGGAGTACTTCAATACATTTTGGATAACACAAAGGAAACTACCAGTGCTTTTGGGCAGAGTTGAAAGAGGTGACCCTAACATTTATAATTGTGTTAATAATAAATCCTTAATAACAAAACTCCTAGTAAAAATATTTATTCGACAAAAAATAAATAATCGCCTGCAGCAATAACTATTTTTCGAGGCCAACGATGCTGTCGGTAACACAGACGAAGATTGTCGTACATTAATAAGCACGTGTAAATGAGGCTGACCCAAAAATTCGACATTGAGAGTTGAGAAAGTGGTTGTTTATTTTAGTATATTTCATTTTTATGATAATTGTGTATGTATTTAATGGTTGAATAAGTTATTATTTTTATAAATTTACTAATTATTCAATATATTTTTGCTCAGCAGCCGGAATTTCGCACTTTCACAGCTCGGAATGGGTTCAAAGGGTATAATATGCCTGCTTGTTTAAATAATGTACGGGGAGTCTATAACTCTCACAACGCCTTCGATCTCTAACTATTAAAAAAG
>MJUT01017202.1:0-19715 GCA_002080005.1 Gigantidas platifrons | reverse complement strand
CCCCAGGATCTGTTTTATGGTTATTTCATATGATGGTCTTTATCTTTAAACATATTTGTACTTTTTAAAAAAAATGCTATTTCCACCTCATTTTGGTGCTTAGAGAGAATGCCTCTTAAAATTTCAGCGTGCGATATTCCAAGTTCAAAGTACAGCTGGACAAGTCTTTCGTTATTCTTCTTCATAGTAATGAGCAAATTAGTTCATGCTTCTTCTACTTCTGAGCGCATTTAATCGATAAACTGGGGGTTTATGCTAATGATTTGAGTTTATAAGCAAAAGTTTCGCGTTATAACGCGAAAGTTACGCGTATTAACGCGAAAGTTACGCGTATTAACGCGAAAGTTTCGCGTTATAAGGCGAATGTTTCGCGTTATAACGCGAAAGGTACGCGTATTAACGCGAAAGTTACGCGTTATAAAAATTTTAGCTACGAAAATGAGCTCATTGGGCTTTCGTAAAACTTCAAGTGACTGTGAATAAAGCAACATTTAAATTTATGACTGATAAACTAAGAGAAAAACTACAAAATACAGACACAACTTTTATGAATACTTTTCAATACAGGCTGTTTGGCGTTCATCTTTGTTTTGACAGACGCCAGGAAGCGTCATGTGTCTCCATAGCAACAACTTCACTTTAACTTCACTTTGCGTTCACACTAGATAACCGCGGTAACTAACCCGGGTTCGCCCCGCATTAACTCCACCTCGATTGAGGGGTAATTCTAACCCGGATTCGCCTCGGTATAAAGCGTTCACACTTATAAAATTTAACCCGGATTAATTAATTCGGGTCGAACCCGGGTTAAATTGCCACCAAAAAGACATTGAAACCCTCCAAAAAAGGATTTCAACAAAATTACGACGTCAAAAAGGCAAAAGACCACCCCTTAATATGTCTGTATTTGATGTGAAACGATCATACGGGAGTATCATGGTTGGTTATTTAAGGAATATTTGAAATTGTTGAACAGGTTATACGATATGACCCAAACCAGGTTATGCAAGAATAACCTGTTCAACAATTTCAAATATTCCTTATAATTTTATTTTTACAATAAAATTTAATGATTCCTCGATTTTAATTACGATTATTTCATGTGACTATTTGAATTTGTCGTTGGCGTATGAACACGTTGGTGACGTCACAATACCAACCCAGGTTATCGAGTATAACCAAAATTTTCTCCAGGCGGATTAGCCAATCAGATTGAAATATTTAAATCAAATTAAATTTTATTCAGATAACCGGTTAAGACATGTTTAGATGTGTTATAGCTTACATGAGAATGTGTTTTGTATAGTCATGCAATGCCTTTTATATACAGTCCGACAAAAGTTAAGCACCACATGACTTGTTTCAATAATATCTTTTCTAATAATGAACTTATTTCAAATCGGTTTGCTGTTTTCGTTACCTGTACACACATACTTACTTACCTATGAAACAGGTTATTGATCGATTTTTATTTATGTGTATATGACAGGGTGTGTAAAGTGCCACGTGTACTTTTCAACATTTGTGTTTGCGAATGAAAGCTGATTTTTTTTGTGTAGAGTTTTAAGTTTCATTTTCTATTGGTTTGGTATGTTGCGGCGAAAATTAACCATACCAGAAAGGTGGCAAGCTGTTGGCATGCATAACGGTAGTTTTAGCCATAGAAGGGTGGCAGACCACTTCAGGGTTAACCATTCCATCATTGTACGACTGGTGCAGCGTTTTCGTCAAATCTGGAATGTTACTGATCATCAACGTGCAGGTAGACCTCGCAAAACGACGCCGAGAGAGGACCGGCTCATATCCAGACGGGCGCGGCAACGGCCGTTCAGTACAGCTGGTGCACTTCGTGGTAATTTAGCGTTTAGAGGCCACATTAGCACACGCACTGTAGTCAGACGCCTCCACCATCAGTGAATGCGAGCGCGACGACCCATAAAACGTCCACAATTGACATTACGTCATCGCCATGCTCGATTTGACTGGTCGCATGATCATTTGAGGTGGACTATTCGCACATGGAGACGGGTTCACTGGTCTGATGAAAGTCGTTTTTTGTTACGCCCTACCGACGGTCGTGCAAGGGTTTGGCGCCAACGAAACACTTCATTTCAGGACAACCACATTTTGGGCACAACTGCTTTTGGGGGTGGGGTGTGACTGTCTGGGGTTGTTTTTCCTTTGACTGTAAGTTGGACTTACGTTCTTGGTGGTAATCTGACAGGCCAAACATACCGTGACAATGTGCTCGCTCCACGCGTAGTCCCCCATTTCGACAATCATGCGTTGGCTGACAGGCCAATTTTCATGGACGACAACGCTAGGCCACATAGAGCCCGAATTGTACATGTTTTACGGCAGGAGGCTGTTCAGACAATTACATGGCCTGCGATGTCGCCAGACATGAACCCTATAGAGCATGTATGGGACTTTATTGGCCGAAAAATTAACCAACGCAATCCAAAATGTCAAAATATTGACGAATTAAGAACTGCTATCTTACAGGAGTGGCAACAGTTCCCCAAAGAATTAGGCGTCTTGTGCGAAGCATGACGAAGCGTGTTACAGAACTTCACAATATACGCGGTGGATATACTCGTTATTGATTTTTATGCCTTACACATACGCACAATAGATGCATTTAAAAGTTCTTAACATCTGAAGACTCTGCATTTTAATGCAATGTTTAAAAACTTCCATCAAAGACAAACTGGTTTTACGTTTTTCCAGCGCCTGTTTTGAACCCCATTTTTGCCACGTCATAGTCACGTCTTTCAGGATGATAAATACTTCGTAGATTGGTAATTTTAGAGCCCTTGGTGTAGTCTTTTAAGAAGTGTAAGAAAAATGGTGATATCTATTTTATTGTTTTAACAGTATTGATGTAAAAAAAATATATCGATAAAAATATAGAGTGGTGGTTAACTTTTGTCGGAGTGTATATATATATATATGGGTGCAATTTTGTGTGGTGTAATTGTAAGATACAATTGACACAGTTTGATACTGGAATTAAACTCAGAAATATGGGAGGTCACATTATCCATAATGTTACTAAGATTGACAGCATCGGCCCGGATTCCTTTATTGCAAAACAAAACAATAGTCAGCGATTCCTGCTTCACTAGTGAAATAAATATATGTTTAATATGACATGTTTTGGGTAACCATAATACCCGTATCCAATATCGGAAGCCGTCGTGGTCATGATCGTATGGTAGTTGGATTTACAACTACCTATGCAATCAGTGCCTATCACCACTGATGTTGTGAGTTCGAATCTCGATCAGGGCGAGGTGTACACCATTATGTGATAAAGTTTGTCAGTGACTTGCGACAGGTCGGTGGTTTTCTCCGGGTTCTCCGGTTTCCTCCACCAATAAAACGGACCGCCACGATATAACTGAAATATTGTTGAAAGTTGCGTTAAGCACCATCAAACAAACAAACAAACAAACAAACAAACTATCCGCATCCAATATCGGTGATCCGTGTTAATGAAAAACAGTAAAACATTTCGTTGTACCCGAGTTTTGTTTTGGTTCTTTTCTTTAATATTACTTTTTATTTTTATTTATTACACATAATTTTGCTATCGATGAAAATTAAAACGACATAAACACGGGTATAGTTAAATAGTGTTCCATGCATCGACAAACATATTCGGTTGAATTTAAAAGTAGGGCAACATAAAAATGGTAACATCGGCATGTAACAAGGTCCTCTTTACAGCGTTCTGTAACTGATATTAGAAGTCGCAATAGCATTTCTGATGGCATTATTGTACAAAGATATACATGTATAGTTATTAGTAGTTGTTAATAGTATTTATTATATAGATAGCTGTGAATTACAGAATTTTCCGTGTTAAATAAAAACGATCATTTCACAGTGAAATTATCGTTTTTAATTTCACTCTCGCTATATTTCCCGCCATTTCATTGTCGGAACTACTTTTCTGACAACGAAATGGCGCGAAATATAGCGGGAGTGAAATTAAAAACGATAATTTCACTGTGAAATTATCGTTTTTATTTAACTCGGAAAACTCTGTAATTCTACGCTACACCCGTAATATAGTGCAACTAAACTCATTTTATATTAAATTCTATTCGAAACATTTTTTATCTATATAATAAATACTATAACTAATTGACGAGTTTCATTATCAAAAATATGTCACTCATGACCAAATAACGTTGTAACTCACTCATGCGCTGCGCGCATTTGTGTGTTACTGCGTTATTTGGTCATTCGTAACATATTTTTGATAACGAAACTCGTAAATTAGTTATAGTATAAATAATATATCTTTATTAATTAATGCTCTTTTATACCCTTATAGGGTTGACGGCATAAAACAAACATACAAACATGGATAAGTATATAATATACAATCTACATGTATTTTTAAATGAATGTGATATTTTTGTGACAATGTTTCAAATAAATAAAAATTCTAACAATATTTTAATACTGTAACATTCTTACGTTTTATTACTTATGCATTATATAGATCCTTGCCCTATGTGTCATGATGCATAGCAAGAACTAACAACATTATATAGATCATTGCCCTATGTGTCATGATGCATAGCAAGGACTAACAACATTATATAGATCCTTGCCCTATGTGTCATGATGCATAGCAAGGACTAACAACATTATATAGATCCTTGCCCTATGTGTCATAATGCATAGCAAGGACTAACAACATTATATAGAAATAAATGAAACTGAAACAATAAAGAAGTCATAACTGGTCGCATAGGTTATAATACGTCCTCATGGGCGGATCCCCTAAAATTGGAAAAAATATAATTTTTTTGCGTAAAATCGTGATTTTTCGCACGAAATACCCCAAAATTTTTCGCGCCTCGCTCCGCTCGGCGCGATTATTTTAAGTGCGTTCCCCCTAACTTGAAATCCTGGATCCGTCCCTGGTCCCAACATATACTTGTTCGTTTTGTTGATGTTGGTGTTATTGTTGCTCACCACTGTTTAATATAAATTTGATTAAATACCAAAAGGGTAATCAGAAGCAGTTAGTGGAGGAAGGACAGATAATACAATGTCAAAGCAAAAAAGAACAAAACGACAAGAAATGGTCAACAAAACACTACACAGCATCATAGACTTCATTGTCATAATATTATTTGATTGAATGGTTTCGTTTAATATTAAAAGGTCAAGACTTAAGCTATATTAATGGCGAAAACAAGCTAAATAATAATATGTCATCATATAGGCACAAATGTGGTTTGCCGTTTTTGATGCATATTGTGATTGTTATTTGTTTAACCGTTACGGGATGTCTACGTCACACATGATCACGGATATGTCCCGTTTGTCGTAATCATAATAATCCTGTCCATACCCCATTTATGCCTTATCATCGGGTTTGTAGCAAGAGTAACTCAACTGGTGTCACTAGTGGAGCAGGAACTGCTTACCTTTCTAGAACACCTGTGTTCATCCCTGGATTTTAGTGGGGTTCCTGTTGCCCGATCTTTAGTTTTCTGTGTAGTGTTTTGTAGATCCTTGTTTTTTTCCTTTTGTCTTTTTTCCTTTTGCCATTTTATTGTCTGTCCTTCAATTTACGACTACGGATTACCTCTTTGATCTTTGCACACTTACATGTGTATAAGACTTCGACACTATAGATATGATATGAATTTTGTTTAGTGCTTTACAAAGAGTTACCAATGACCATTTCGACCAATATGTTCTTCATTAGGAGATGTTGCATCTTTTATTTTACGTATAACGAGTGCGAAATTCTCTAGATACGAGGTAGCCATTACCTTACAGTCATAAAACGAGCGATGTATATGATTTAACCGACTCAATCAGTGTACGACCCCTTTATTTTACGTATAACGAGTGCGAAATTCTCTAGATACGAGGTAGCCATTACCTTACAGTCATAAAACGAGCGATGTATATGATTTAACCGACTCAATCAGTGTACGACCCCTTTATTTTACGTATAACGAGTGCGACATTCTCTAGATACGAGGTAGCCATTACCTTACAGTCATAAGATGAGCGATGTATATGATTTAACCGACTCAATCAGCGAACGACCTTTTCTCGGTGTGTGGAGGAGGGAGGTATTACACCTTGGTGGAATAATTACACGTTGTGTAAAAGCATGACATGGTCTGACAGAAATGGCTTGCATTATAATCTATTATATAGGTTTAGGGGAAAAAACAAGAAACAATTGCATCGTGGGGTTAACGGATAGAGAAATGATCAATGATATTATATTGAAGTTATCCAATTTTTATTTACTGATGAAAAATTTATATATTTTTATACTTTACGTTTTTATCTACACTATTTGTCTTTGTAAGCAAGTCGGTCCAATATATAGTATATTGGACCAAGCCCGGTTCAATATAGTATATTGATAAAGATATTACATTGAACAAAAAATGAAACTACATTTGTATTAAATTTGTTCTTAAGCTTGTTGTTTCTGAGTTCGTCTCCATGCATTGTGTATTTTGGTTCTTTGATCCTTAAATGATGTGTCTGCTTGAAATTAAACTTCAATGGTGATTATTTTATTTTTTTTAGATTTAGATTTCCATTTTTTCTATGATTTTAGTGATTGTTTTAGTATTTCTATTTAAAATGTCCATATAATGCATCTAATTGTGTTCTGATTGAAGTAGTTTTGGTCGGTTGTGTATAATATAACAAATAGTTTATGGCACTTTAGGCCAAATGGCAATTTATGGACCGGTCTTTCACCCCCAAAATAGTATATGAACCTCAGCTTCGCTTCGGTCCATATAATATTTTGTGTGTGACAGACCGGTCTATAAACTGCCATATGGCCCACGTTTTCCGTGTCACCCAATCACCAATATTGATAAACAAATCACCATAACCACATTTGTTCTGCTTTTAAATGAAAATTAGCCATGTATATGAATAATGTTGATATATTTTTTTTTTCCTTTTCTCTTTTTCATGCAATTATTCAATATTTTCCTCCCACATTTATATGTTAGTTATATTTGTACAAAAGCCTTACCATATCAATGATACAGCTCGAATTAGCTGTTATTTTTCTATTGCCACAATCCATGTATTTTTTTATTATCTGTTTCATGTATGTACCTTACTTACTTTTTAATTATGTATTGTATATATTTGTTCATATTTTTACTGGAGTTGAGATGCTATGTGTATTTGTTTACTATTTGTTAAGTGACCTATCTTGTGTTCTCATATGTATAAATATTTTTGACAATGGTTAATGACATACAGTCATACCGCGCTTCGATAGGTCATTTTTACTGCAAAACGCATTCTGGGTTTTCTAAAAAAATATTTTTAATATTTAATAATAATTCCGTGTTATATATATTATTAATGCTAATAATCAGAATATGTTTCCAAAGATTTGTTAATTATTGTTATTCAATTTATCTGGAACTTCTATTACAGAACCCATTTTCAACATTTATAATTTTACTGCTGATACTGCTTAGTAATGATGTTGAGCTAAACCCAGGCCCTACAAAAGAAGGCGAACTCTCTGTTTTTCATTTAAACACTAGAAGTATGCGTCATAAATTGGATTACATAGAGAGCATTAGTAACGAAGCAGATATTATATGTTTAACAGAAACACATCTTGATCAAAATATAACAAATGATGACATTTTTATAGAGGGGTACTGCAAAGATCCATTTAGGAAAGATCGAAATAATTCGGGGGGAGTCGTAATAGTATATTTTAGTAAACATCTCATCGTTAAACCCAGAACAGACTTAGATTTTGATAGTGAAGCTATCTGGTTGGAAATTGATTTTCCTGCATATAAAATGCTCCTATGTGTTGTATATCGCCAACCTAACGCAAACTATCCATTCTGGGAAAATTTTCAACAGTCCGTGGAAAACGCAACGAATTACTCGTCAAACGTTGTGATAACGGGAGATTTAAATGTAGATTTTCTTAGTGAACAGTCTAACAAATTATTTGATATCATGAGGTTGAATGATCTGAAAAACATGATTACTGAACCTACCAGAACATGTAGCACGCGCCAATCTTTGCTTGACCCTGTTTTGGTATCTGATAATTGTAATGTCCTTGAATCGTATGTAATTCAAGTAGACAGAAAATATAGTGACCATGAAGAAACAATTGTCTACTTAAAAGTCCCTCTCAAATCAATCAATACTTATAAACGATTAGTCTGGGATTATCGAAATGCTGATTTTGAGACGTGTAACGAATGTATATCCTCTTTTAATTGGAACTCAATTATATATCCAGAAAATAGCATGGACGAAAACTGTCAAGCATTTACAAATAAATTTATTGAAATAATTAAAAAGTGTGTTCCACAAAAAGAAGTTACAATCAGACTAAATGACAAAGTTTGGTTCAATTCGGAATTAAGAAAGGAAATAAGAAAACGAGACCGACTTCGAAAACTGGCTCGTAGATCCAATAGTCATTTCAATATCAACAAATATAAGAAGCAAAGAAATCATGTAAATAATTTAAAAAAGCATGCTAAAGAACAATTTTATTTTAATGTTAATACTTTACTAGATGATTTTTCAAATTCTAATTCAAAATCCTACTGGTCATTGATTAAAAAATTAGTTAAATCTTCCGGTGATATATCACCAATTAGTCAATTAAAAAAAGAAAATAATGACCTCATCTCAGATGATTATGAAAAAGCATGTCTTCTAAATAATTATTTCTGTTCTATATCTACATTAAATGACATTAATACACCAAAACCCGTCTTTCCTCTCAGAACAAATACTACAGTTGATTTTTTTTTTATATTACTCCGAGTAAAGTACTTGATATTTTACAAATTTTAAAACTTGGAAAAGCGTCAGGTTTGGATTCCATCAGTCATCAAATGCTTAAAAAAACATGTAATACTGTCTGTGTTCTTCTCTCTCTTCTGTTTAATTTATCGCTGTCTAAATCGGAATTTCCAACGCAGTGGAAAATCGCATCAGTTATGCCACTCTTCAAAAAGGGAGATAAATCATTGATATCCAACTATAGACCAATATCATTACTATCAGCAGTTGGCAAAGTATTTGAAAGAATTGTTTTTAAGGAAGTATTTAATCACTTAATATCTAATAACTTATTGTATAAATTTCAATCTGGCTTCATTCCAGGTCACTCTACCGTTCACCAGCTAATAGAAATCTATTACAGAATATGTATGTCTCTGGGTGATCATTGTCTTACTACCCTCATTCTATGTAATATTTCTAAAGCATTTGATCGGGTGTGGCATACGGGTCTTTTATTAAAACTTAAAGCTTACGGGATAGATGGTAAATTATTTAAATGGTTTGAAAGCTATATTTCTAGTAGAAAGCAATGTGTATTTGTAAACAATTCCAAATCCCCCCTAGTAAATACAAATGCAGGAGTTCCACAGGGATCAGTGCTTGGTCTTCTACTTTTCCTATTATATGTTAATGATATTGCAGATAACCTTATAAGTCTTACTATATTGTTTGCAGACGATACTTCTCTTTCATATTATAGTCAAAGTCCATATACTATAGAAGATGTAATGAATAGTGATTTGGAATCTATATCAATATGGTCTAAACAATGGTTAGTCAATTTTAATCCTCAAAAAACTAAAGCAATGGTATTTTCCAATATTAATGTTCCCAACGATGTAGAAATAACATTCCAGGATAAGTTAGTAGAATTTTTTACCTGTCATAAACATTTAAGTATTACTTTTGACAGCAATGGAAAATTTCATACTCATATAGTTAATATTATCAAATCAGCAAGTCAGAGGTTGTGTGCCCTAAGAAAACTTAAATATGTATTAAATAGACATTATCTTGCACGTATTTATTTAATCTTTATAAGGCCTATGTTTGAATACGCATGTGAACTTTGGGATGGTTGTAGCCAACAAGACTCTGATAATTTAGAAAAGCTTCAATTAGAGGCAGGACGAATAGTAACCGGACTGCCTCTATTTGCAAGTCGTGAATCTATATATTCCGAAACGGGTTGGGAATTATTATCTGATAGGTGAAGGGTAAGAAGGCTCAGCTTATTTTATTCTATTCACAATAAATCTGCCCCTGAATATCTTTGTGATTTGATGCCCCAACCTGTTGGAAGTGTTTCACAGTATGATTTAAGAAATAGTAGTAATTATGTTATACCTAATTGTCGGTTAGAAATGACAAAAAAATCCTTCTTCCCCTCTACTACACGGGATTGGAACAATCTAAATCCGGAAATAAGAAATTCTGGTAATATTAACATATTTAAAAGAAAAATTAAAATATTACTTAAAAAAGTGCCTTTATATTTCGGTTGGGGTGATAGAAAACTAAATATTATTCATAGTAGACTTAGAAATATGTACAGTTCGCTAAATGCAGATTTGCACCTTGTCAATTTAAAGCCAAGTCCTGCATGTATCTGTGGTCATGGTTTTGAAGATTGTATACACTTTTTCTTTGAATGTCCTTTTTATAATGAAAATAGGGCAATCTTGTTTAATAAATTAAAGAATTACATAGTAACAATTGAATTGATATTAGCTGGTGATGAAAATCTGACTACCAATCAAAACATTGAAATCTTTTCTGCTGTTTATTCTTTTATTAGAAGCACCCAGCGCTTTAACTAATGGACTAGCATACTCACTCCAGTCAATGTTGTTTTTTGTTTGTTTGAACTCCTTCTTCTTCTTTATTCCACTGTATTGAACATATTATTTCACCTTATTCTTCTTTATACTTAATTTATTATTATCGTCTAAATATATCATGTAAAATTTATTTATATAATTATCGCCATTATGTGTAATCATTTTTGTTTATATTTTTGTAAAAGGGAAAGGACTTCACTAATGTTGTTATAACTTGTGTCCAATCCCATTTGCAACTTTTATGCAAATAAAATATGTTTAAACTCAGTGCAGTGAACTATTTGCATAATATATACCAACGTAATTGTTGTATTATCATGATGTTATGGTTATATGACTATCATAAATCTGTGGAAACCAAAACGTGATACTCAGCTTGAATTGAATTCATCAAATATCAATAAAAATTTGCATAACATCAAATAAAACTCATTGATGTCTATACATTTAAAAAGATGTGAAAGTCACTAAAATCTCATAATTGCTTCTTTAAATATTTAAAAAAAAAAAACACGATATATGTCAACTAAGTACACTTTAAAAAAAATTCTTATGATAAACAAAAAAAATAGACATAACAAATAAGTTGGATTGCAAAAATCACTCAATATTTTATATGTTATACATTTTATTAACATTTTCCAGGTCTTAATAGTTAATCATCCTTCTTTTAAATATTGTTTAACAGTTTACCTTTACAAATTCCATTTCAATTTCAATTCAAATATTTTATTGTAAATAATTTACAAAAGGATTGGACGACAGGCATATAGCCTATAATTAGTTCTGTGAATGATTTCAGTGTGTTCCTCAACAGTATAATGGCACCTTTCTTTGAAGTAAAACATGATTCCGTAAAGAATGAAAAACCTAAAATATATAATAAACCTAGAAATGATGATAAACCATGGTTTACGGATGAGTGCAAGCGATTATATAGGAATTATATGAGATGCTTAAATATTTTTAATCATGAAAAATCAAGTGTAAATCATTGGAAACTAATTGAAGCGAAAAAAATATATAAAAAACTTGAAAGTCGCCTAAAAAGGATTTATAAAAGACAACAAGGAAACATGTTGCATTGGAGGGATTACGTACTATCAATCCAAAACTTTTCTATAGAAAATTTGCTAAGAAAACGGAGAATAACCGCGAAAGTATCTGGAAATGAATTTTTGGAGCATTTCAAGAAAATTGCTACGGAATTGCGTACTGAAAATGGAAGCTTAAATAATGATAATGTAAACGACGATGAGCCTGTTTATGAAGAGCTGGATCTTATTATTAATGAGGATGAAATTTTGGTTGCCATATCAAATTTAAAAAGAAGTAAAAGTCATGGTATCGATGGCCTGTTGAATGAATATTTTATAGAGTACAATGATTTATTATTGCCATTGTTAAATAAGCTAGTTAATGGTATCTTGACTTCAGGACTATTCCCTGAGGCATGTTCAATTGCTGTTATGGTACCGGTTTTCAAACGTGGTGATCCTAGTGATCCAAATAACTTTCGTGGTATCAGCTTAGATAGTTGCCTAGCTAAACTATTTACAAACATCATTAACAATAGTCTTATAGAGTGGTCACAAACTTATGATACTATTACTGATGCAAAATTTGGTTTCAGGCAAGGACTTTCTACAGTTGACGCTTTATTTGCTCTACAAAGCGTAATTACAAAAACGTTATCAAATAAAAATAGACTATATTGTTGCTTTGTTGACTATGCAAAGGCATTTGACACTATTGACAGACTTAATTTATGGTATAAATTGTCAAAAATCGGTATTTGTGGTAAACTTTTGTCTGTAATTAAATCTATGTATGAATATGTTAAAACATGTATTACAGTTGATGGATTTTATTCAGATTTTTTCCAAAACCATGTTGGTTTAATGCAAGGGGAGGTAATTTACCCAATTTTATTTGCAATTTATGTCAATGATTGTGAAAAGGAATTTTTAAATAATGGTTGTCAACCTGTAGAATTAAAAGAATTAAGCTTATTTTTATTGATGTACGCTGATGATATGGTGATTTTCTCAGATACAATTAAAGGTTTGCAAGATATGTTAAATACATTATACTGTTACACTGAAAAATGGAAATTATGTGTAAATATAAATAAAACCAAAATTGTAGTTTTTAGAAAGGGTGGAACTGTAAAAGAAAATGAAAAATGGTTTTATAATGATGTTCAAGTTGATGTTGTAGATAAATTTACGTATTTAGGTGTTATACTTAATTTTAATGGTAAATTTTCTGTGGCTCAAAAGCATGTTGCAGAGCAAGGAAGAAAAGCTATGTTTGCATTGTTTAGAAACATAAAACCATATTATTTTAACATTTGTACTATGTTATCATTATTCTACACATACATTAGTAGTGTGCTATGTTACGGATGTGAGGTATGGGGTTTTCATAAATCTCCTGAAATTGAGAGAGTACATATTGAATATTGTAAACGTATATTAAATGTTAAAACATGTACCCCTAATGTCATGACATATTATGAGCTTGGTAGATACCCTATGTTCGTTACAAGAAAGATACGCATTTTTAAATACTGGTTAAAATTTATGAATACAGATAATTGTATATTAAATGGTTGTTATAATTATTTATATGATATGTGTTTAAAAAATCCAAATGATACAAATAACTGGGTGTGCTGTGTACGTAATGAATTATGTCGTATTGGTTTAAGCAATTTGTGGCATGCACAACAATCTTTATGTAAAGAGCATCTTGTAATTATCAAACAGAGAATGTATGATATAGCTAAGCAAGAGTTTGACGAAATTTTGCATACATCAACTAATTGTAACTTATTTCAGTATCTTGTACCTACATTTTATATACAAACATATTTAACTAAACCTATACCTGAATTGTATAAGAAATATATAATTAAAATGAGACTATCATCACATAACCTTGCTATTGAAGAAGGAAGGTATTATAATGTAAATAGAAACAATAGAAATTGTAAATTTTGTATAGATGATATGGAAGATGCAATGCATTTTATTTTACTTTGTCCTATGTATACTAATTTGCGATGTAATCTCATAAAGCCATATTATTGGAGAAAACCATCAGTTTACAAATTATTACAATTATTTAACATAACAAATGTGAAACAATTGTGTAATTTAGGTAAATATATTTGCCGTGCATTAAAACTTAGAGCTGACACTCTGTAGCTTTTACATTTTTAAATTGTATTTTCAACTGACTGTTGAATGTAGTCTACAGTTTTAGACTATAATCTGTATTGAATTTGTAATGTTTTGTGTGGACTTGTGATATATATTTTTGTGTGTGATATTTTGTATGTGCTTTGTCTTATTTATGATCAGTATAATTGTAAATATTGAATCTATGTATTCCTATATGTTGTATGACATTGGTTAATAAAGAATTGAATTGAATAGTCCTCTCCCAAATACAAGATGGACATAAATATATAAATAGATATGAATTAAATAGACATTGCCTGCCATGCTTATATAATTAAGCAGTGATTCATATGAAGACACTTTTCTTTAAAATTAATTCCAATAAATAAATTAATTACATTATTAAATTATTCATATAATTAACAAAAATGAAATTAGGAGATTTAACATAGAAAAAAGAATATCCACATGGCAGACAATAAACATATATGTAAAATTTTATAATAAGTTATTTTCAAAAAGTTTTTCTTAGTACAGTCCAGCATTGGGTATAAATTTACTTTAAATAATCAAATATATGAAATTAAATTAAGAAACAGAAACCTTTACAAATTCCGTTAAAACTGTCAAAACAGACAACAGACAAAGTCTGACAAACGGAAGAGGTAGACAAATTTAGATAAAAAGTTCAAATGCCTATTTGAAAAGGGTGCAACTTTGAGGCGCAAATGGGCATTTTTTTCGGCGCAATTGTCCTATGAAAAGGTACAAATGGGGCGCGCCGGTCAAAGCGATTTGTTGACCGACAAACTAGAATACAATACAACAAATTTAATTTAAGTTTTCTGTTATCGGAGCTTTTTCTTTTGTTTTGTTTTGTATTTGACCCCTTCCTACCTATTTGGTACACAAAATCAAATGACAGAGTACACCGAAAACACATGTATCACTTTGTGTTGTCTAACAGGCAGATCCAGACATTTTCATGAAGTTGCAGGGGGTATGGGGGTGGTTGTGTAAGGAAAAAATCTGATTTCAAAACAAATTATTTTAAGAAAAATCACAGAAAAATCACAGCAAAGTTAGATGATAGATGATTATATCACGGAGAACGTAAAATGATTTTGAATGAAAACGATTCAGGGGCAATTCCCTCGTCATAGTTCACAATAAATAAATAAAAAACGACACTAAAGAATCACATCTATATTTTTTTATATTTCAAAATGCCTTAATATGAAATGTTGTCATTACTATTTATGGGGGTAGAGATAATCTTGTTTGAGAATAGTGTTCTCAAAATGTATCTGTTGAATACACACTTAAACTTCCATATAAATTCATTTAATTATTTCATTTTGTTTATTTGCTTCATAAACCAATTTATCGGAAGTATATTATAAAAAGATTAATACTTGACCTCTTCCATATCATCCCTCGACCCATATCGTCCCACGACTGCGTCTCGGGCTGATATGGAGGTCTCGAGATGATACCTGGGCTGATATGGAAAAAGTCACGTATTACTATATAATTGTCATATACTTACTTAAGATATGTATGATTTTGCATATGTAATACAGATGGTTAAGGTAAGTCCATATCACGATGAGGTGTACTATGGCATCCGTATCACATGGGTGTGTAATACGGCACTATTTATATAATAGATACTGATATGGAGGGCAATATCAGGATATACAGACTGCCCAAGGATCGTGGTACGGACCAGTGGAAATGATGTTGTCCGAGCCGGAGGTTGTAATATGGATTTTTCAAAATGGCTGCCAGAAATTTTGCATGAAATCGAGTATTTATTTTTTCACAATTATTTTGTATTTTTTTGAAAAAAAAATGTATATATATTTTCCTGAATTCACGTTTTCCTGTCCGATCAGTTTTCGTTATTAATGTATCGTTGTTTTCTGCCGTCGTTTGCTACTGCCAAAATGGATCACGAAGAAAACATGGAATTTGCAACGAATGATGACTCTCCTTTATGAATCAAAGATTAAATCATCTTGTGTTATTCTTCTTCTTTTGTTACGGAAAACCATCAACGTACTGATGTTTACTTTCCGGCGCATGCTGGTAAAATGTTTCCAAATTTATAAAATATTTCAGAACATAGTAAATTACAGTTTGAAATAATTGTATATTGTATAATATGAGACAGGCATAACCTGTTTGAAGTACGAAGTCCAATAATGTTTAGAGGGAGGCATGAGAAGGGAATGTATTATTTTTTTCAAGTAATTTTTAAAGTTTTTTTTAATTTTTTATTTGGCTGGATTGTACCACCACCAATAGTGACATTTACCTGTGATTGCAGGGTGCTCCGAGTCAACGGAGGAATTTACTTACAACGACAACAAAATGGCTGTTCCGTTCATTTAACCTACGCGCTCTTCCGTCGAGAATCTTGTAGATAGAGATTTTTTTATTAGAATTTTATTTCAAGTTTGTTTTGATTTTGCATAGAGTAAATAATTAAAGAATTGGGAATTTTTCATTGAAATATATTTCTTTTGCGTTTCTAAATATCAATTGATCTATTTTTTTAAACTTCCGGTGAACAGATTTTTGGCCATCACTACTCCTATGAAAAATCATATAGTTAAAAGGACTTCGTCCTTTATAAGTGTAACTGTATAATACATGTAATAAAAACGTTGATATAATATGACATTATTGGCTACTGCATCATTTCCCATATCGAGCCATGGTTTCTGAAAACGATCAGCTCTCACAAATATTAGGAAAGACGCATTGAAAAAACAAAGTATATGATAAATACCGGGAGGTTATGATATGTCATTTTTCATATCACATACCATATCAACACGGTGTCTTCCCATTTATCCAACTTTTATTTTCTTACCTATAGGATTGTTTATTTAGCATTAATTAGGTGTTTGCTTGACCAAAATACCTGATAATTTGTTCCAGTATATGTATAAGTATAAGGCTTGAATAAATGAAAAGGGGAAAAAGTTATAATTTGTATGTAGATAAATGTCAAGTTTTGAAAACTTTCTAGTTTTGCAAAGTGAGTTTTAGGATAAATTTAAAGTGGAATGTAAAAAAATATTTTTAATTTCAATTTTACATGCACATTGTAATATCATTGTAATATAATATATCATTATAAAAGAAAAGAGGGAAAGCTTTAATTTGTATGTAAATAAATGTCAAGTTTTGAAAACTATCTATTTACTCAAATTGAGTTTTAGGATAAATTTAAAGTGCAATGTTCATAATATTTTTAATTTCAATTTTACATGCACATTGTAATAACTTATATAATATACCATTAAACCTTATTTATTGATGAAAAGATTGCTTATATTTAATTATCATGCAACAAACATGATGATCATCAATAAAATCTCCCAAGCTTGTCTCTGATATATCTCAATAATTGAATTAAACAGTGATCAATTAAATTCTGAAAATGAACTTAGCTTCCCCAAGCTTATCTCTTTTTTAAGTCATCTTTTTAAGGATTTACCCTATTTATTGTCATGGTCAGAAGAGAAAAATAATGCATGTAATTAATTCCTTTCTTATAGTGTACACTTGACATACAGATAAAACAATTCAATTGAGGATCTTTTAACTTTGCACACTTTTTTTTTTTACCTTTTCAAGAGAATGCTGTTAGTTGTAAAAGGCAAATCCTGTCAATAAAGGTACATTATATACAATTTCAATATGAATTTTCATAAAGTTATTCTAGAGAAAGACGTGATCGACTCATAAAGCAAAATAAAGAAATATCATTATCATATCCAATTTAATTTTGATTTCAGTCAAAAATAGTAAGGATAATTTGTATTTGTTTTCATTTTAAATGAAATATATGGAAATAAATATTAACTGTTGTACATAGACATGTAGTATATATTGTCGGACGGAATCAATTTGCGCCAATTAGCATATTCAAAATGATTCAATTGCGCCACTGTCTATATTTTTTATTGTTTTAATTGCGCCAATAAATGAAATTCAACTGCGCCATATTTACCTGTAAATTACCTGTACATAATTTACCTATATACATGTATTACAATTAACCTTTCGGTCTCAAATTTAATAGTCCCAGTGAACACTTTTCAATCTTAAGGATACTCACAAGCGAATAGGTAAAGGTAAAAGGTAAAATATATTTAGGTTTAAAAATTTCAACATCATACACAAGTGTTTAAAAATTTCTCGTTAATAAATTGTTCAGTAATAAGAAAGTTTTCAACAAGTAAAGATGTCTGAAATTCCATTCAAGAAAATTGAATCTGATAGGGGAAACATGTCATTGTAGTATATGTAGATGATAACGCAATGTTTCCACCATCAGTGTGGGCTGAAATTCCGTCCAACTCTAGACGAACAAATAATGGACCTGAAGCATTTCATTCCCACCATAACGAACAATTCTACTCCTCACATCCATCTATGTTTGTGTTTCTAGACACTCTTACAAAGATTCAGGCAACGACATACATAAAAATCAGAAGTACCCGCTCAGAAGCTGGCAGAAGTAGACATGATTCTGAAAAGGAAAACTTTGCAATGGAAAAATATCAATTAGCAGAAAGCAGTATGTTTGCATTTTGAGTTATAAATACCAGCCACTAGTTTAACTGTACAGATATTTGAGTTTAACTGGATTTTAACTTTAAATAAATAGACTGTCGTTCAACGTTTTAATTTTACATATTTTATAATAAATCACTTTAACTCTACCAGTGTTAAAACTGCAGGTCCGAAGCCCGGATAAAAGAAGTCATTAATATAGTTTCTTTAAAATAAATGTCTTTAAAGTAAAACAATAAATTTATAACAATGGCGCAAATGAATGTCCATTTTATTGGCGCAAATAATACCCCTGGTTTGAACAAATAAGTAGCGCAGAAGTAGTATTGGCGCAAATAAGTTGTGACGCAAATGAATGCATTTTTGGCGCAAATCGATATCGGCCATATTGTCCTGGTCCAAATTTTTGACCACTTATTCACCTTTCACACAACCCAAGCTTTAATTAAGTGTCCTTTGTTCTTGATTACCTTTGATCTCATTTATCCCACTTTTATTTTTTACCTGTACTATCTATTTTTCAAAAAGTTGGATAAATGGGAATGAACCATCAACACTCGACCCATATTAGCACTCGAGTCTTTGGCTCTTGTGATAATAGCCTGGGCGTCTCAGGTTTATATGACATGTAATATGAAAAATGCCATATAATAATCTTGTCATTGCATTTTTGTAGTACATGGGCTGTGATATGGCTAAAACAAAATGGCGCCTATAGAGTAGTATCGCTTCATTTCATGAAAAGAAAACGTTCCAATATTTATACTATAACTAATTGACGACGAGTTTCATTATCAAAAAAATGTTACGACTGACCAAATAACGCAGTAACTCACGAATGCGCGCAGCGCATGAGTTAGTTACAACGTTATTTGGTCATGAGTGACATATTTTTGATAATGAAACTCGTCAATAATGAATACGACAGTTCGGAGTTAGTGGAAGAGTTATGTCCCGTGTCTAGCTATTTCTCGTTAAGAGTACATAAGGTGTACATCCGGGTCTCATTTCTTGACACTTTTTTTAAATGGCTGCCGCCCTTTGTTACAAATAGCTGTCATTATCAGCAGAGAAAAACACTTTCCCTTATATACCTTACTGGGTAGTGGTTGCGTGTTAATTTCATATTCTTATGTTATCACTGTTCATTGCCTGGCTAGGTTGGGATTATTCATCAGAAGCTGAAACTGCAGATAAAGAAACTTTACTATATTGTGCAGTATCGCCGCATCGG
>MJUT01017201.1:417555-431481 GCA_002080005.1 Gigantidas platifrons | reverse complement strand
TTTTTTATTTAATCATTGAAATTCAAGCGACTGTGATTCATGTAAATTAAAAATAATTAAAGTCCAGTGGTAAATCATTCATGATAATTAAAGTCCAGCGGTAAATCATTCATGATAATTAAAGTCCAGCGGTAAATCATTGATTCATATTCAGGACGAGAACACATTAAACAATATCTAAAGACCAGAAAGATATGAAGGAGGGACGAGAACACATTAAACAATATCTAAAGACCAGAAAGATATGAAGGAGGGACGAGAACACATTAAACAATATCTAAAGACCAGAAAGATATGAAGGAGGGATGAGACAACCGGCATAAATATCAATTTATCATACAGTTATTCTGTAGGCTCAATGGCAAATCCCAAACCAGATAGCTGTTTCACCGAATGACTATGGTTGTTCACCCCTGACCTACCAATGACCGAGCGTTTCACTGGTTATTTCGTAATAATTATCTGGACCTTCCCCTCCCAGTAAGTCTGGGAGTTACGGGGCAGCTTAAAACATTCTGAACTCAACTCAACCCACTACTATGGATTGCTTATAAACAAATCTCGTTCTTCAATTGAGGCATTGCACAATGTCTGAGAAATCGAAGCGAATATCGGGCGTTATTGTCAAACATACCTTTTTTCGAACAGACATGTTTCTATGTTTATTTATGTATTTTGATATTTTGTATCGTCATTTATTGTGGTGTAATCATAATATGTATCTCACGAATAACATATTCCTGTTAATTGGAAACAATCCCATTCCCAAATTATGCTCTGTTCTTAATTAACGGAGGATCAGCAAATGCCAATTTTATATTTATTGGTTTGACCCAACCGGGGTTCGAACCCACGATCTGTGGTTTGTTTACTAGTTATTATACTGTCTGTACAGTAGCATTCTAATTATAACTGGCAAGGCAATGTCAATCTTTACTAAATTATTGTCGATAAGAGACGGTAGTTACTCGTCTTTAACCTTGAAAATTAGTTCGAAAACAGTTGTTGTATGATAGGCGGATAAGTTATTTTTACATTGCTCAATATTTGCCGTCTTTCAGAGCTGACATATAGATCGCGAACAGATGCAATTTGTTGAATTCTTCATGATGTAGATACAGCATGCATTATCTGACAAAAATATTGAATTCTCTCCAAAATTTACTTGATCTCTGTACGATATACATTGTATGTATATAAATATATATTTATATCAGATTAAAGCGAATAAGTCAGTGATGCACTTTTTATTTTCGAAATGAGAGATTATGTCAAGAATAAAAAAAATATTTTTTGATAGTATCAAAATATCACCTATGATTTTTAGTCACTTTTACATAAATTATTAAAGACTAAATCTATTTTTGGTTGCTTTTTATCTGTGTTTGTTACTTAAAATATTTTGTTGTTTTATATCAACACCTGCGTAATAGATGAATTAAATTAAGTGATTTTTTTCTTCAATACAAGAAGTGGTAAATAGAACTTGTGAATATGTGTTATGGCAACGGGTAGGACTTTTTCAACAATATTCAGTATATTGGCGGTCAGTTTTATTGGTGGAAGAAGCCGTCGTACGGCCAAAACCAATGACCAGCCGCTAATCACTTAAGACCTTTATAATTTAAAGTTGCATGGAGTACACCTCACCAACATCGTAGTTAACCCACGGTTTATCACGCTCCCATACTCTCGACTCACCACAGATTATTGGAGGAGAGTATCGGACATGTGATCAGCCGTTGGTTACCGACGACAATCTCACAACTCGAACTCACAACTTGATAGCTGTGTTTCCTGTTCTATATGAACTTATAGACGTATTATTATTATTATGCTTTTTTTTTTCTTATATGGTAAATGTATCGTATTTATTATTTACACCCAAATACTATAAACCTCATTGATGGTGTATTGGTTCAGTGTGCTTATCTTGCTTTTGGTAGATCGCGGGTTCGAGCACTGCGCGGGTCAAACCAAAGACTATGACATTGGTATTAACTGCTTCTCTGTTAAGCACACAGCATTACAGAGTAAGAGTAATGACTGGTTGGCTCGGAATTAGGATAATGTAACCGAGTGGAGCGACATGTCTCTCTTGTGGACTGTTGTTTAAGTGAGCTAGCAACTTAAAGTGGACATCATCTTTCCGAAATATAACTTATTCTCGCCATAATTATAGTTGAACAATTACTCACTTGGCATTAAACAACAATCACTTAATCACTTAGCCCAAATAAAATAAATGTACACAGATAGCAACCAAATTAATAGAGTCAAAGTTATATTTCGGGCTTGCTTGGCAAGAGTCTTAGCGTTAGTAGAATTCAAGTACTATTTTTAATTAAGTGCTTGTATTCTATCAACGTCGGATCATTGACCTATATAACACTTTCATCTACGTCAGAAAATCATGAGTTGCTTTACTGACTGTTGTGATGCATTAAATACATAAACGAAACATGTTTTTTGCTGAATTTACTGATTATTTCAAAGATGGAGAAAGAAATAAGTGTGATGATAATGAAAAATTCTCAGTACGAGACCATCATAGAAGTGTTAAAATAACGTATTGCCAATGTATGATAAATTGCTCTTTAAAACATGTTTTTCAATACAAAAATGTCTTGACGCAACATAATTCTTGATATGTTTTCTGTATAACTTCTGGACAGATCATCATTTATAATAAAGAACATGACTGTTGGATATGTACGTAACAGCAATATACTGTAAAATTACTTGCACATTTTTGTTTTATGAATCTTTAGCTTCTAATTACAATGTATGCCAAAATCTGACAAGATAAATAAACAATGTTTGAAATAAGACTAATTAAAGGTATGTTTTGCTACTTATACATTATATAGGAAACAGCCAATATATCATGAGATTTCAAAATTTTTCCTATGTAAATAAACAGTGGTCGTGCTTTTTCCGTCCTTATCCAACTATCCGTACTTTTCTTAACTGGCGTCAAAAGTCTTTGCCCTGTTTGCCCCAATCTAATTAGAATTAGATGTTTGTTTATCTTTTTTATTTATTTTCTTTGGCCATACTCAACCACCTAACAACATCCCGTGAGGGGTCAAGTCAGGAAGCCTTTCATTCATCTTTGACCATCCAATCATTGCAAGACATTTAAATATCATGTCCAATCGAACAACAGCCGTCAAGATTCTTTCAAGATTCTTTATTTTTCATAAAACCATAGTTTAAACAGTGGGCTCCGTATTAATACCTTAAGGTTTCGTAGCCTCATTGCTGTTGGTCTGATAAATAACCCCAATCGAGAGGTCGTAAAACCCTGTCAACATTATCAAAATTGTTCTTTGTCAAAGAAAACTTGGTCAAAATTTCTTAGTAATTTTTGACAGCGTCAACGTTAATAGTCAAAGAAAACGTTGAAAAAAAACTTGGACAAACTTTAATGGAATAGTATTCCATCCCTTTTTTTCTCCAAGCTGTGATGGACTTTGAAGGAATCAACCAATGAGAGTCCAGTCAGTTTAGGGTTGACGTCATTTGCTAACCATTTGTTTTTGTCAAAAAAGACGGGAATGCAGAGGAAGTACCATACATTTGAATCTTTTTGAAATAATAAAAGTGGGTAAGCTTTGAATTATTCCACCCGAAAGGAAAATAGAGAGACAAAAATTAATTGTGGAGTCTTTGAATTAAAATACATTATTTTTTTTTAGGAAAATGGGCTTTACAATTTATGTATAAACGGTGTATTTATTATGGGACGAAGTCCCAACTATGGTAGAAATAGCAATTTTTTTCTACATACTAATGACTAAATTTTCATGCACCGGAAATGACATACCGGAAGCAATACATGTACAGCTACAGTGGGTTTTTGCAAAAAATTCGATGCAGTAAAAAATTGCTCTTGTAGGGGCACGAGTATCAAAGTACTAAAAACAACATACATGTATTGTATAAATAAAACCAAGAACGGGTACAAGGATTTAACACCTCATTAGAGAAAATCAAACAGTCATCCAACCTTCCACTTATTATTATGGGTGGCGACTTAAACCTACCAAGCATCAATTGGAACACATGTACAACATCACCAATTCCGCAGTATGGCAAAACAATAAATGAAGAACTATTAAACATCCTAAATGATCATAGCTTATCTCAACATGTAAAAGAACCAAATAGAGGTAATAACATACTTGATGTATTCCTGACAACATACCCAGGTATAGTCAACAGTGTAAAAGTCATACCAGGAATGAGTGACCATCAAGCTGTCGTAGTAAAGACAAACTTAAATATTACACCTAACAAGAAGAAACCACGTGTAGTGTACTGCTTTAAGAAAGGAGATATGAATGCTGTAAAATCTGACTTGAACATCAGTTGAAGAAAAGTGGAGCTCACTAAAAGAACAAATTATAGAAACAGCCAATAAATACATTCCCAGAAAGACCTTGAAGGAGAAATATAACATCCCGTGGCTCACAAGAAGTATTAAAAAGATGATGAAAAAACGTTCTAAATTATACAACAAAGCAAGGAAGACACGATTAGATCAAGACTGGGCTAAATATAGAAAAGTAAGGAATAACATCAGGAGGGCACTAGATGATGCACATGAGAAATACATAAATGACATTCTTAATGTTGATGTATTAAAAGAGAAACCCAAGAGATTCTGGAGTTATATCAAGAGTAAAAAGAAAGATCAAGTTGGTATATCAGTCCTACGTTCCACCAAGGGACTTGTAACAGAGGGAAAAGGAAAAGCAGAGCTTCTAAGTGAACAATACAAGAGCGTTTTCACTGAGGAGAATACTGATGAATTTCCAACCCTTCCTACAAAAACTACATGTGATATGCCAGAAATATCAGTATCAACAAAAGGAGTAGCCAAACTTTTAAGCAACATAAACTCCAACAAAGCATGTGGCCCTGATAAAATACCACTAAAGATACTTAAAAGACTGTTCAGACAGCATCGCACCAGCCTTGTGCTCCATATTTCAGCAGTCGCTTAATACTGGAGAACTACCAGAAGACTGGCTTACTGCAAACATCTCTGGTATCTTCAAGAAAGGGGACAAGACAAAACCAGCAAATTACAGACCGGTTTCTCTCACCACTGTAACCTGTAAACTGCTTGAACATATTATTTTCCATCAAATTATGGAACACAATATACTAGTAAATTTCCAACATGGATTCCGAAAAGGGCACTCCTGTGAGAGTCAGCTCATCAACACCATCGAGAGCTTGGCAAGATCATTAGACCAAAATGCTGAAGTTGATATGGCCATCTTAGATTTCAGCAAAGCATTCGACACGGTGCCCCACCAAAGGCTATCGATGAAACTGAAATTTTACGGGATAAATGGAAACACCTTGAACTAGATAGGAAAATGGTTAACATCACGGACACAGACGGTCATTGTAGATGGGGAGGAATCCACTCCAGTCCCAGTAACATCAGGGGTACCACAAGGAACGGTCTTATGACCACTCATGTTCCTTATCTACATCAACGACATTGGTAACAACCTATCAGAAGGAACACACATCAAACTGTTCGCTGATGACTGCCTAGTGTTCAGAGAAACTATAACTGCTCAGGACAATACCATCTTACAGAAAGACCTTGATAGAATGACGAAGTGGACGAATAACTGGCAGATGAAATTTAACACTGACAAATGTCACATACTGAAGATCACCAATAGAAGACACCCTAAAGCCTTCAACTACACCATGTTTGGCAGTACCCTCACAAATGTAGAACATCATCCATACTTAGGTATCGAGATTAGCCAGAATCTGCGATGGAAAGAACATATCCAGATGGCAACAAACAAGGCTAACAGAACACTTGGGTTTGTGAGGAGGAACTTGGGTAAATGCTCAGAGGATACCAAGAAATCAGCTTATACCACCCTGATACGACCACAAATAGAGTATGCCTCATCAGTATGGGATCCTCACTATAAGACAGAAATAGACGAACTGGAAAAAGTACAACGACGAGCAATCAGATTTATTAAGAACAACCATGATAGAACTGCTAGTGTAACATCAATGCAGAACGAGCTGAAACTACCAACCTTACAACAGAGGAGGCAACTGAGTAGATTAGCCATCTTCTACAAGGCTGTAAACAACCAAGTCGCAGTTGACCTCCCTGATTACCTGCTAACATCAGTAAGAGAAACACGGAGCTACCATCAGAAACGATTCACAAGGCTGTCTACTAGAACGAACACCTACAAGTACAGCTACATTCCACGGACTACATCAGAGTGGAACGACTTGCCACCGGACATCAAAGACCAGTCCACAGTGGAGTCCTTCAAGACAGCCTTGGAGGACTACTTGATGTAAATACCAGATATCCATGTTGTAAATAGTTTTATTGATTTTAATCTGTTTTGGAGGGCTTCCATGAGTGCCTGAGTTGCGTTTTTATTCCTGGATTTTATGCAAACATGCGACTTTCCAGTATCCACGTAGATGTAGATGTAGATAAATAAAATAAAAAAGTAGACATTAAATTTAGTGAGCACGACGCGTTTCTGTAACAACCTCCATAAAGAATACTCCGAGTACAAAAGATTGGAAATCCAAATAATCTTAAAATCTTATGGGGCAATAAAACGAAAGGGCTTAAACAGGGGCAATAAAACGAAAGGGCTTAAACAGGGGCAATAAAACCAAAGGACTTAAACTAGATAGTTATCATAAAAACGTAGATATCAAATTTACTGCGCACGGCGAGTTTCTGGAATAACATTCTTCAGGTACGCCCAAATTAACACACAAAAAAAGGAACGTTATATAATAAGAAAGTATAAACAGCTGAGGTTACCTATAACGTACTCGTGTAAAATGTAAAAGGTTTCAATTTTCTCTCGAATAAGATAATTATAACGTCAAATAAATGTCAACGTGGATCAAGTCTTGAGAAACAGAATTCGTTTCATTTCTTACATTTCGTTTGTATAAAATAATAACCCATGTGTTTTAAAGGAAGGCATATGAAGATCATTATGTAATTCAGTGCTATAAAGCACCACTGACTACATTAATTGATAAAATGCAGGTTTTGCATAAAATTAATATCATGGTCACATTGTATCTAGAGAGATTGTACATGTTATGTAATTTATATAAGCGTACATTGGTTTACAGTGTTTCTCAGCATGCCTAGTAAAATTCAATGAGTAAATTATATAATTTATCACATGTTTATTGGAGTTTATATGTATCCATGGTAACAAAATCAAAACATAAAAGTGCAAACAGATATAAAGATACTCTGACTTAGTGTAACTTGTGTTTTAAGCGGTTTTGAACAAATTTTACATCATAATAAAGATTATATCAGTAATATATCATTAAATAAGAAAGTTTATGTTATATATAAATTAGTTTCTTCAAGTATCCAACAGATATTGTAGGTATAAAGATTTTATCAATCTACAACAGTTTTTAATAGAATCAAAACTAACAAAACAAAAACAAAAGCATTAATCTCGGAATAGGGGTTACTTTTTTTTAAATGTCATCTCTTTTTCACACATGGATATTTTATATATAAAATGCAGTAAAAGTCATTATAAGGAAGTATTTTCAAGTTGTGAGGATTTTTTAAATTAACATTTTCATAGACGTATTATGCACAACTCTCATATCAAAATGCATACTGCCTTATTTTTAGCTTTGTTCTTGGAGATTTATGTTTGCAACTAGGCGAGTAACTCCATATTATAGAGATTTTTTTTTATTTGATTCAAGTTTCACTCGATTAATCAGTCCACCACATTCTATTAAAGGCATACAGGCTGTCAGAATTGAATTTTTGTCTTTTATTAAAAGTTGCCAATATTTGATGTTATATACTAATTGCAGTTGAAATTTGTCATAATATTATACGTAAATAGCATAGAACGAAGGAAATACGTCACTGTTTGATTTTCTTGCATCCAGTAAAGAATCCAATGTTAACCCGCACAATATTCATACGACCTGACAGTGAACTCATTCGGGAAAGCGTTTGCACATGAGCGAAATTGTTTGTTGATGAAGAAAATGTGCTCAAATCGAATCGTGGAAGAACAAAAACATTGACGGATTCTACTCAAAAACGACACAAAAAGGAGGATTTAGTAAGCTTTGCGTAAAAATTATTATACAGACCAACTCCATTTTTCAGCACGTATACGGTAAGCATAATGTAGTATCTTTTTTCGGCCGAATCGTATTTTGACAGTAGAATTGCATCGTAGTTTTTTATATATTCTGGGTTTTTTTTCAGGAGAAAAAGCTAAGTGATATCTCTTTTAAATTAGAGACTAAAATAATGTTTTTTTTTTGTTTTTTTTTTATAAATATAATCAAGACAACTCAAGTGTTGTCAATAATATGCAATACAATTTGTTTACAATTTTTCCTTTACAGAGGTTGGGTTTGTTTTTATTAATTTCATCACGTATTTCCGATTTTAAGTGTCATTCTTACTAAATACCATTATATTATATTAACTGATCATCAATTACCCCGGGATCCAATTTCATAGATATGTTTCTTAAATTATATTAATTCTAACGAATTTACATGCAACGTGCTTCCTGGTTATTTATAGCAGTTATCAGTGTTCGGCAAACTTCGAAACAGCAGCCGACTATAATTAGGTCGTGTTAATGGCGATTCCACCAACAGACATTCGAAATTCTTTTCACTAATTACGACATTATAACATATTTTTTAAACCTGACTTTTTGTTCAGAACATTTTATTAGTATAAAACATCGAATATTGGCAATTTTTAATATAAACAAAAAAATTCAATTTTGACAGCCTGTATGCCTTTAAACTCTCTGATGTTCGAATAAATCACGAGATGATTGCATTACGTGTTATATTCGTTATTCATGATTCAATGTCTGGGGCATTGGTGACGGTATTTATATGATATTGTTAACTGTATCTGGCTGATAGCCCGCATAGAAATTGGCTGATAGCCCGCATAGAAATTAATTCTATACACATATTTTTTTTAGCAACATAATAATTTCTATTTATTCTGAATGTTTGCTTGTTACAAATTAAATTTAATAAAGAGTCCAAGCTTCTCTTGATGTACCCTGTTACACTCCACTGATTATCCAGGGAATCAGCTGGTACAAATTTAAATACATTTTAAGAATAGAAATCATAATATTTAAGAACTATTTATTTTCTTTTTCATAGCATACAAAAAATTATTCCTACTATGATTTTTTATCTCATTAATTCTTTTATTTAATTCGTATATACAATTTTTATAAACATTTACATTTTTTGTCTTCTGTTCAGATAAATAATATGATTTATATATTGAAAAACCGAGAACTGTGATAAAATAATTTACACCATAATAATGTTTATGAGATATCTTATAACCAAATATAAGATGTTTTAACTTTAATGTAATTTCTATGCACATATTAATAATTAGCCGCATCGGTGGCGTAATGGTTAACATGCTCACCTCGAGTGCGGTAAATCGTGGGGTCGGGTCAAACGAAAGACTATAAAATTGGTATTTGTTGCTTCTCCGCTAAGCACGCTGCATTAAAGAAAAAGAGCAAAGACTGGTTGGCTCGGAATCAGAATAATGTGTCCGAGTGGAGCGACATGTCTACCCGTGGACTGTTGTTTCAGGAAGCTAGCACTATAAAAATCCAGCTAAGCATGTTGGTCTATAACAAAGTGGACCTCATCATCATCTTATTGAAAATTAACTTGTTCTCGTCATGATATAGCTGATATATTGCTGAATTGGCGTTAAACAACAATCATACACTCACTCATAGTAATAATTACTGATAAGACAATGTGAATACCACTTACCTACGGGCTAAGGGCCATTCTACACCCATTGCCTCTCAACTAGCACTCACTACCTCTCAGCTGTCACCTAGAGGTCATTTCACACTCGCTACCATTCAAATTCGGGATAAGGATAATTTCATACTCAGTACCTCTCAACTGTGGTTTAAGGGCCATTTCGCACTCATTCCCACTCAAATGAGGACTGAGGATCATTCTACACTCGCTACCTTTGCAAACTGTGGGCGAAGGGTTATTCAAACACGCTTACTCCACTATGGGTTTAGGGACAAATACGAGTATCACTCACTACATGTCAACTGCGGGTTAAAGGTCATGTACACTCACTAACTCTCAATAGCGAGCTCATTGGCATTCCACACTCACTACCACTTATCCGCGGGTTATGGGTAATGTAATACTAACTTGTGGGGATTGGTTATCTTTTTTATTAACAGATATTGACCGAAAACATTAAAGCAACAATAATAGTACCATTTGCAAAATTATTACNCCCCCACCCATAATCGTATATATCTACACTCCTGCATATGTATAAATTTTACGCATTTTAAAGTCAGGAGAAGCTGTAAAGGCCCGGTAAAAACACGAACACATATCTTTCGCGCTGTAGGCGTACATGCTAACCACAACACGACGAATCGCCATGTGAACATGTCTTCAGCACTCTAGGCGTACATGCTAACCACAACACGACGAATCGCCATGTGAACATGTTCATCTGTATTTCATGAATATGAGAAAATATTCTGTTTAATGATGAAACATCTGATGTGTTACAAATATGAAAAGAAATTAACATCATTCAAACTTTTTCCCATCGATTCGTCTTTCAGATGTTTTCAAAAGGCTTATATATAGTTTAAAGCTGGCCATATACTTTTGGCAAAGTTTCCATCACACAGTTGATAAAAGATATTCAGATATTCAGGTTTCTCGTGTTATCATCTGGCACAAGAAAAAAAAAGGTTCTAGCAAATCAATATTTTCTACAGACAAGAAAAAGATGGAATTATCATAAAATCGAAATGTGCAGGGAACCATAGATCATTATTGGCACTACTTTAAACAAAATAAAGAGATTATATACTGTTGTGTATATGTTTGACTTAAGTTCTGGTATATGATAGTGTTACGTGATAATGAGTAAACATTTCATGTAATAAACATTACTACAGAGTATACTTAAGACATATAGATATCAATATTGAAAATGACATTTGTTGTTTACAACAAACAAAGTTCACAATAATGGCACGTGGTAGATCTTCAAACTTAGAAAATATATTTTTTTTAAAAGCGTCATAGATCCTGTCTATTAGTTTAACCAATATTCATAATTTTCCATATGACAACAAGTATGCATGTAATTGTCCATCCCTAATCATCATTTTCCCTTTACCTTTCCCTTGTGGCAATCTAAACATGCATCCAGAGGTCCATCTTGTACATTACATGATGTTAAGATGTGACATTCTGCTTACGACAACAGATAGATACTGTCTATTAGTTTAAACAAATTTTCATGAATTTTCATAATGCAGCATTTATACATGTACATATTTCCACCCTATTCATCATACTCCCGTTCCTTTTCCCTTTTGTCAATGTAAACATGTATCCAGAGGCCCAGCTTGTACCTACATGATGTATTGTTTATATACCTGTTCTCGTTATGAATATAGTTGACATACTACTTCGTCAGTGACGTTAACGTTAACTAATAATCAGTCAATCAATCATGGCTTGAAAAAGAACGTTGTAATATCAGATAAGAACTCTTTAACCGAGTTTAGTTTAATCATATTTTATTTGCTCAAATGTGCAAAAAGGATAAGATACGAGTTAAACAAACTTATGAAGTCTTCTCCTATATACAATAAGTTACAACATTATTTGATAGAGCATGCATGTATATGAATATTTAACCGATATTAATGTTATGCTGGATCTCTGCGTTTTTATTACTATCACTGAATCTACACATGTGATATTGGACAATAAGTACACAAGGATATAATTCTACCAGTATTAAGTAATACGGCATGATACTGTTTATTAGATATTTTTGTGTTTGAAATGTACAGTTCCTCAATAAAGTAATGTTATTCTGCCTCGTGTATGGGTGACCCGTTGCCGATTATGGCTAACTCGTTTGGGGCAGTTGGTTTGCTTGCTACATTTGTATATGGGGATTTTAGATTACTTTGTATTTGGCTGTCAGGTCTTTTGGCTGTGAACGTGCCCGGTGCATAAGGGCTGTTCCGGACATCGTTTCTATTACGACAATAAATGGAAAAATATAAGGGGATTATTTCTGGCCATTAATGTATCCCTGGTTCAATCATTTGATTCAAACTTATGATTTTTGTGACAACATAATTTACAAACACTCGATTTATTTCGGACGTATAAAGTGTTCATTTGACTCTATGATAATTGATCATTTAGTGTTCCGAATGAATTACATTACAAAAGTAATTTTATTCATTCTGGTTTTATGTCCATACAATGGCCTATGTCAATATGTCTCTGTTTGGTTGGCACAATGCTGAAAACCCTACTTTTACTGTGAAAAATATAAAACAGCAATAAAAGCACTGTTCCTTTACTATAAATTGTTTGCTTAAAAGTGTAATGTTGGATAGTCTCTCGTGTTCATTTACAAAATGTAGAGAAATGTTTCAAAATCAAGCCATTCTCCATTTCGCTTCGATACTGGTTATCTATTACATAAGGTAGAAAGATATGATAACATTATGCAATTAACCTTCCATGCAAAAAATAGCACACAGATGATTGGTTCCGTAGTGAGTTGTACATGTACCAATCACTTCACCTATCAATTATGATGTAAATAGTGAGAGATAATGGCATATTCATGTACATTGCGTGGGATGGTGTGGTGGTTTTGATCAGAACTTGATATGTGGTACCAGATTAACGAAATTGACGTATACTAAGCACCTATTAACCTTACATATATCTTATTACGAAAGAATATATTCTATCTTATAAACATATGTCTACTAAAAGCCACTTGTTCTGCATTCAAATTAGTATTACTTTCATCTACCAATTATAATATCTGACCTTTTAATCTCATTATCACTGTGTGTATAGTTCTTTTTAAAATCTCCATGATATGTATAGTGAAATTAATATATTAAAAAAAATTAAAACTAAAAAACTTGTTTTTCATGATAATGATCCATTCGGGACATATTGCAATGTAAACTGCAGTAATGCTACTTATGAAAGCTAAACTATGGGCATGTGTGTTTACTTTGGCAAATTTCCGGATGATATGGAAATATACAATGCAAACAGAACCATGTGTTTTTGTCTCAAATATTTTGATAATTCTATGTTTCACTTGTGCAAGGAATAATTGTGATCAGGTCATAGCGTCCAAACGCAAACAATTTAACAACAAATACAAATTGGATGCAAAAATTACATGCTTTGGACTTAAGTTGTAATGATTCGTGCACTTATTTGCTCGTTAGAGCAAATTATTAATCATATCGGTCCCTACTACATTTACTACTACTATGGTAGTTAAGAGTTGTCCTGGCTTTACGGTCAGAAAACGTTTGAGTATGGGTATTGTTCTTGCACTTCAATATTATCCAATCAAAATACGTTATTTATTGGATACAGCATATCTGATTTTCTGGAGTTTTTTCCGAATCATAGTACAAAATATCTACTCGACAGTTTGATGACCTTAATGCTAGGTATATTAATGTACAGCCTGGTCAATATGAGAATTTGCTTGCTAATCTGTATTTTTCCAAAGAGTGCACACGTCTTTCTGCTGATCAAATACCATGAACATAAATAAGAACCAAATGTTTTTATTTGTCGATCCTATAACCCAACTCATACCAAGCTCGACAAATAGTAGGGCTATTCTGATGTTATCTCGTACGACAATACAATACGAACAGCCCCCAGTTACCTCGTACGACAATACAATACGAACAGCCCCCAGTTACCTCGTACGATAACACAATACGAACAGCCCCCAGTTACCTCGTACGACAA
>MJUT01017201.1:405128-417361 GCA_002080005.1 Gigantidas platifrons | reverse complement strand
ACAATACGAACAGCCCCCAGTTACCTCGTACGACAATACAATACGAACAGCCCCCAGTTCACCTCGTACGACAATACAATACGAACAGCCCCCAGTACAATCACCAAACACATCCACAGCATGACCTGATTAAGATTGGCATGCAAATAATAAGCACAGAACACCCAATTTTAATTTTAACCGTGATATACCAAACATTAAATTCGTCCTTATTGTTATAATATAAAATGCACTTCTTAGTTATTTTCTAAACTCTTATTAATTCGCGTGCAGGCAATTTGTCCTTGTTTTTTTTTTTTGCTCATATAAATTGGCTCGAGTCCCATATCTTTTTATTACATTTCTTTATTTGAAAACGTCAGTATATATTATATTATTCCCTCACGATCTATTAAGAAACAGAACTATCCGATAACAAACGATTAAAGGTTGGTTCATAATAAAGAACATGTATACAGTATAATATATCTCAGTCTGTTTTTGAAGGCGTAGCCCAAAGATTTGACAAACAAAAATGTATTGATTTATAAGTAAATTAGAAGCAAGTTTCTTTTTAGTTTTATGATTCTCGTGCTGTAGAAATACAATTGCAGGCATTTGTTTGGTAAATTATACACATTTTAGTTGGATACTTTCCGCTAAATAATATGGGACGAAATCCCAACTATGGTAGAAATAGGAATTTTTTCTATATACTAATGACTAAATTTTCATGCACCGGAAATGACATACCGGAAGTCAATACATGGTTAAATGTGTGCAGAAAATCGAATGCGGACGTTTCGTAACCTGGTCGTTTCGTACCTAAATCGGGACTTAAAAAACGACGGAAGCCCCTATTTGCCCCCTCTTTTCAGAAAATCTGGATCCTCCCTCGGTCTACATTGAAAAAAAATTATAGGTCCATATTTGCGAGTTAATATTGTTTAAAAAAAATATTGGACTTCGTCTCAAGTTAGGCAACACCTATTATCATATTATCTCTTGTGTGTTGTGTTTGATTTCTACCCTGGGTTTTAGTGAGGTCCGTGTTGCTCGATCTTTAGTTATCTGTGTAGTGTATTGTAAATGATTGTTTGTGGGGAGGGGGTCCTTTTTTAGCTCACCTGACCCAAAGGGTCATGTGAGCTATTGCCATCACTTGGCGTCCGTCGTCCGTCGTCTGTCGTCCGTCGTCCGTCCGTTAACTTTTTCATATTTTAATCTACTCCTCTGAAATAACTGGGCCAAATGGAACCAAACTTGGCAGAAAACATCTATATAAGGTCTTCTATTAAGTTTCTTCATTTCGTCCCATTCCGCCAACAAATATGGCCGCCAAGGGCAATTCTTGTTTCTGATTGGCTAATGTTAAAAAAAATCTTCTCCTCTGAAACTGCTTAGCCAAATGGAGCCAAACTTGGCAGGAAGCATCTATGTAAGATCCTCTATACATTTCTTCATTTGGTTCCATTCGGTCAACAAACATGGCCGTTGTTACTAAAAATATAACATATGGTAAAATTGCAGGTTTTTGGGTAATAACTCAAAAACCGTTAATAATATCAAAAATCTGACATGGGGTAAAATGATCAGTACAGCAAGATCTACCTACTCTGCAATTTTGAAGTAAATCTGATTACCCGTTTTGGAGTTATTGTCCTTTTTTTCATAAATTTTAAAAAATTTTAAATACTTTTCGTCTTATATTTCAAAAACTATAAGAGATAGATGTTAAGTTTAATTGCAAAAATGTGCAGCATGTCAAGATCTACCTACACTGCAATTTTTAAGTAAATGCCATTACCCATTTTGGAGTTATTGCCCTTTTTTCATCAAATTTTTAAAATTTTAATAATTTTCGTCCTTTATTTCAAAAACTATAAGAGATAGATGTTAAGTGTAAACAGAAAACATGTTCAGCTTGTCAAGATCTACATGCCCTGCAATTTTGAAGTAAATCTTATTACCCATCTAGGAGTTATTACCCTTTTTTCATCATTTTTTAGCTCATCTGGCCAGAAGACATTATCTTTTATGCATAAATATAGAAAAGAGTTAAGGTAATGATTATCTCCCTTTGAAATTTGCTTCAGTATCATTCTATTGTCAGGTGAGCGATACAGGCTCAGTGGGCTGAGCCTCTAGTTTTCTTTTGACAATTGTATTGTGTGTCCATTTACGACTTTAGTATCTTCAAACTTTTCTTTCTACTTTATTGATATAGAGAAATTTCTATTATAAAACATAGATACATGTATATAGTTTAGTGCGCACGACCTGTACCTGGAATAACCTTCACCAGGTACGCTCGACGGATGGATTGATTAATTAGTTGGTGTTTAACGCCAATTTCAGCAGTATTTCAGCTTATATAGTGACATGTGGTCCGCTCCAAGTAAAAAAAGATTGGATAGACAAATAATTCAAAAGTCTTTGAGAGCGAGACAACCAAAGGCCCAAAGTAAGGTAGTGAAAGTCTGTTAAGTTCACAAATACCCGAGGGAGAAGAACGTTCGTTTATTTATTTCTAGTATTGTTAATCAGAGGACAGATTGTTAGATTGTTCCGAGTGTTGATGATCACACATGTTTATAGACTTTTTTAATTCATTATTAATATTTGTATTTTTGCATTTGATATGAAAATAATGTCTAATAACATTTTAGTGTATGGGACTGCATTAATTGGTATACGAGACTCAATTACTACCCTAACGTTATATGACCCTCAACTCTAGTCCTAGGATGAACTCCAGCAACATATTCTTAGTACCAATAATAGTCTTAACTTTAATATGCTATGGGATAACATTGATAAATTATTGAAGTGTTCAGGTTGGGAGTTTGGGTTGGTCGTGGCATGTTCGAATCATATAACCATCTTTTGTTTTCAAATTGTAGTGTGACGGCAGGATTAACACGTCTTCTCTATGCTTTAATTTACTAGTTGTATTTTATTTACACAAATAGAATACAAGGTCAATCTACAAAGCTTTTAGGAATCACCTATACAGTAACTGTAAATTGCATTTTACGCCTTTCATTTGATTTAGATCATAACTTGTCATAACTAATTATCTTCGCTTTAAATTGACTAATCTAAACAATCTCATTTCTTCCTCACTGAGGTAGCAATTGCTGCCGTCTCAGAAAACATCAGTTGGTATCAACGAGAATAATGATGTAAACACTATTTCTCACACGTCTGGATATATTCTTGTAGGGCTACCAAAGACTGCCTCTACCAGGCTTCAAATGGCTATGTAAAAAGTGCCAGAAAAAAAGTCGACGATTCCTAGGGAAACATGGGCAGTGGACATAGATTTAGTGTAACACTCACTGGTGGTAGCCCATGGGGATTTCGGTTGTTTGGTGGAGAAAGCATCCCTCTTCAAATAGCAAAGGTAAATAGTTTGATTTATTTTGTTGTATAATTACAGTCAAACCTGCCTTACAGGCACCTCTATATTAGAAATCAGTCTATAAAGGACAGTCTCCATTTCCTATTAATGAATAGTGCATTCAATTTTAACCTGTATATAAAGAGCAACTGCTCATAAAGGACAAATTTGCAGGTTATATGCAAGTTTAACTGTATGTTTTATTAATAAAACTAAACATATAGAAAAAAAGGTTACTCAATGATATTCAACAAAATAACGAACCACTCCTCTGGTGAATCTCATACACTTTAACATAATGACAATTACAAATTCAGATGGCAATGTTATGTATGTGACTTGTGACAGGCACAAAATGTGGCGGACTGTGCGATCATAACCTTCCCTCAAGAGATAACTAGATTTACAGCGGCCAACACAAATAAAAAAAAAAACAATAAAAATTCAATTACATATTCAGATAACTTAATTTACCACATACTTTCACAGAATTAACAACAACGTGAGCATTGCATATACAAAAACAAGCAGCTGGGTCAGTGGCCGAATACTTATTAATTGACCACTATATAAGAATATGAGTTTGCTGTTTTTTGTCCATTTATTCTTGATGCCATAATAATATACATTATGTATTTTGTTGGCGTTCTCGAGCCTGTTTCATAATGATATGGATGCAGTGTCGGATATACCAATAGGCTTTGCAGGCTGAAGCCTAGAGCCTCAAAATCTGGGGGAGTGGTGGCTCTGCTAAATGTGTACAATATTTGTTATACTATCATAGGCCTTTCGTGCATATGATGACATAACGGACAGTAGTCTCTAACCAACCCTTCAGTAATTTTCCTTGAAGTCGTGAGAGCAGGGGATTGGGAGGGGCCTCACAAGTGAAGAAGCATAGGGCCTCTCTTGATTTAAATCCGGCACGATATAGATGTATTGTATGTGGTGTGAAACAGACATGTCTTTGTGATCTACGGGGACAATGTAGATGGTATTGTTTTGGTCCATTGGTTATTTATGACAAATATAAAAGTTTTATGGTACATTTAATTATGTATGCCAAAACTTAATTTGTTTTGGTCCATTAATGTTGTTCTAGTCCTCTGTCAATATTTATGTAAATATTATTGTCTTTGTTTACTCATTAGTTATGCCAAAAAAAAGAAGTTGTGTTTTGTCTGTATATAATTTATGCCAAATATTCATTTGCTTTGGTCCAATTATTATCTATGCCAAATATCACATTATTGACTTGGTCCATAATTTTGTTTTCTTCGCTTTGTTAACTGTTTTAATTATTGGGGAAAAAACATTTCATTATATTACTTTTTTTTTCTCGTTCTATTGCATTTAAGAGAATTATATATTTCATTCCTTCATACCCGTACACCTGTGTTCACCCCCGGGTTTTAATGGGGTTCGTGTTACTCGACCTTTAGTTTTATGTGTCATGTTTTGTAGATCGTTGTTTGTCCGTTTGTCCCTTTTATCTTGACCATTGTTATGTCTGTTTTTCTTCGATTTACGGATTCTGATTACCCCTTCGGTACCTTCAAACTCTTCTTCTCTTAACCAGAAAATATAAATATTGTTTATAAATTGGTACTATAAATAATTAAATAAAAAGGCAATCTACGTCTAATTGAATTAATCTTCCAGTAATGCCGGAACACTTATACTTATAATGTAAAATAAGGATCTAAGTACTGGTGCAAAATTCCTTCTCTATACTTTGTGCACGAATCAAAGCAATAACAATTATAAACAGCTGCAATGAATCAAACAAAATAATGTGCATGCTCTTGAAACGCTATTTCTGTCACAGTCGGTGGTTCTCTTCAAGACAACATCTTGTAATATAAACATTACATATGATGCAGTAGGAATGTGCAAGTACAGTTTCTATGACAACCGTAAACAAAAACATAATGCACTGTCAAATATATGTCTCGATGGGGAGTATATATACGAATCATCTCAGTCATTTCTAAAAGCTTAACGATATAACCAGCTTGTATCACTGACCTGGATTAGAATAGAATAATGTGCTTTACAAATATTGAAACCTCAGTTTGTCGTGTTACTCAGTGTTTAGTTTTTTGTGTAGTGTTTTTGGGGTCATTTGTTTGATCTTTTGTCTTTATTCTTTTGGTCATTGTATTGTCTGCCCCTCTTTTGGTCATTGTATTGTCTGCCCCTCTCTGATTTACGGTTTCTGATTATCCCTTGTATACGTGCATCTTCAAACTTTTCTTAATCAGTGTTCATTGATTAATGACTATTTTTTTAAAGGTCCATCCGGTGATAATTCATGTACGATTTGCTTGGCTCAGATAAGATTTCTTTAAACAGTCTCCGTTTGTCCTATTTTAAATTATGCTTGCATAATTCTAATCTGCGACAACAACAAAATGAGAACCTTTTTACAAGACCACCCAAAGAACATTCAACTACAGATATAATAAAACTAGACTTTGTAGATTCAAAGAATGTGATATTTTTACATTTTCGCATAAGTTCAAAGTGCTAAATTTGTAGAGGATCATTCAATGACCATTCATGCCAAGTTTAAGGGTACCTGTAAACTGCGAAACGAAACGCGAAACGAAATATACCGAAACGAAACGAAACCAAACGAAACGAAATTCACCGAAACGAAACGAAATTCACCGAAACGAAACGAAATTTACCGAAACGAAACGAAACGGAATAATACAAAATGAAATAAAACCTATTTTAACGAAACAATTTCTTGGGGAAAGACAAGACAAAAATTAAATGAAGAAAAAATATAGAAATTATCATTTAAGCGTAGAAAAAGATAGTTCATTGTTTTCCAGGTTATATAAAAAAAATCGTTCTTCATCTAGCAATGACGAAATGATTGATTCATCGATTGTTGACTGCCAAACACCACTGTGGCACATCAGTGATATTCCAGCTATACTGTGCCGAATGACGAAATGAAAATGACTGTTATGTGAGGGATAACTTCCTACATACATGGTGATGTTCTGACAATCAGGGTCATATTTTTGATTATCTGTCTGGCACATGTCTGGCATATGGGGTATACTTTTTGTCACAACTGTCTGAAAAGGGGTATAGGTTATTGCTTGGATTATTCTTCAAAAATTGGGGCTTAAAGAGGATTTAGTTAGACAACAGTCTGAGATGGGGTCTAACATTGGCATCAGAATCAGTCTGTAAAGGGGTCGGAGTTCAGCGGTCCCAGAAGAACACGTACCTCACCATTTTGTAAGGTAAGCCTGTACTGTTACTTGAGAATGATTAATAGTGCCGCTTCGAAATAATTGCAAAATTACCGTTGATGTTTAATTATTCAATTATTTATTACATGTATTTTTTTCAGTTTTTGCCTGTGGATTTTTCCCCCCGTTGTTTTCTTAAAGTTTACCCCTTGCTAACGATGAGATAAACAACATACATATCATATTCAAATATGCAACACATTATGGCTTCTATTATTATAAGAAACACTGTCGAGATCAAAAGAGACGTTTAAACCAAATTAAGTGACCAATCTGGCAAAAAGTAAACAGTATACTGCAAAACACGGTACACTCGTCTTGCAAATTTACATGTTAAATTTCTTTTTTAAGACTTAGGGACCGACTATATAACTTGAAGAGGGGAGTAGACATGCACATAGGAAAGAGCTGCGAGGAGTGCGAGCACCCCCTCCCCCTTAATTTTGGCAAGAAGTAAAAACGAATCAAGTTCAGACACAATACTTGAAAATTTTACGTCTATATGAACTGAAAACCTAACCAGCGTAAAATGGCAAGTGAGTTATATTTGTTTCTAACATATACCCAGCCAAATTAATAAAAATTAATTACTTTTAATTAATTACTGTTTTCTTCCAAGCTTCAAAATCGGAAAATTTGTAGAAAAAATGTCATTGTCTCCCCCTTCAAGTTAAATGGTCGGTGCCTAAATCTTACACAAAATGGTGGGGGGCGGGGGGTTGGGGTGGGGGGTTCTTCCGGGGCCACTGAACCCCGACCCCTTTACAGACTGATTAAGATGCCAATTTTAGACCCCATCTCAGACTGTTGTCTAACTAAAGCCTCTATAAGGCCCAATTTTTAAAGAATAATCCAAGCAATAACCTATACCCCTTTTCAGACAGTTGTGACAAAAAGTATACCCCATATGCCAGACATGTGCCAGACAGATAATCAAAAATAGGACCCTGATTGTCAGAACATCACCATGTATATAGGAAGTTATCCCTCACATAACAGTCATTTTCATTTCGTCATTCGGCACAGTATAGCTGGAATATCACTGATAACCACAGTGGTGTTTAGCAGTCAACAATCGATGAATCAATGAAGAACGATTTTTTTTATATATCCTGGAAAACAATGAACTATCTTTTTCTACGCTTAAATGATACTTTCTCTAATTTTTTTCATTTAATTTTTGTCTTGTCTTTCCCCAAGAAATTGTTTCGTTAAAATAGGTTTTATTTCATTTTGTATTATTCCGTTTCGTTTCGTTTCGGTAAATTTCGTTTCGTTTCGGTCAATTTCGTTTCGTTTTGGTGAATTTCGTTTGGTTTGGTTTGGTTTAGTTTCGTTTCGGTATATTTCGTTTCGCGTTTCGTTTCGCAGTTTACAGGTACCCCAAGTTTAACATCAACTGGCCGATTGGTTTAAGAGAATAATATTTGAATTTTAAAACTTTACTGGCGGAAACCCCGGATGACGACAGACGATGACGGACACAAAATGATGATATTAATGACAAATCAGGTCAGGTAGGCTAAAATAAATTAGATTGGAATATTATAAATAGCTACCAAACAAATACATTTGTTACTCGTATTTTCTACTCATTATATGAATGCTCGTGTCAATAGCGATAAATATCTGAGCTGTTTATTTCTGTGCATTGTTATACATGCAGTCTTTATTATATTATTATTATGTACTACATACTACAGTAGTAGTGAACTTGTTCATATTCTTTTCTCCATATTTGTGATTTATATTTTCATTATTTTCTCAATATTAATATAGGTTAGAAAGAAGAGCAAAGCTGACCAGCTTGGTATGAAAGAGGATGATGTCATCCTTAGCATTAATGGGGTATCTATGGCAGGAAAGTCTCACGAAGATGCCATGTACATCGTCGATAACGCTAAGGACTCGATAACATTTGAAATTTCCAGGTAAAAAATACTGATAGTTATTTACCTGTTACGATTGATCTCATATAAGACAACATAATGCTGAGTTTTAGGAATGGGATGAACTTCCCTTGTTTTTATTCCACAGTTTTCAGTCAAGACATATTTAGATTTGTTACAGTACAAATTGAAGACAAACCACCAGATTCGACTTGCTTTGCTTGCATTCGTCGTATATACCGATACCCTATGTTGCCAGTTTCTCTGGATTCTCCATTTTTGATTTCCACTTAGGTATTCTCTAACGTTGAATTTTTAGTTTTATTGCAGCTCTTTTGTATCACACTTTTCAATCAATGGTGAACTAAATTGATGGGTTGATTTTTCCTGTTTATAAACAAATATTCGCTGAGAACAGACACAAACGTTTTTTTCAACAGAATACAATGGCCAAGCGAAAAAGAACAAAAGGGTAAACAATGATCCACAAAACACTACATGTCAGAAAACTAAGATGGAGCAACACGAACCACACCAAAATCGAAGCTGAACTCAAGTGCTCCGGAAGGGTACTGGAGAGAACTTTATATAAGTTGTAAAACTTGTGTTAAATCCCATTGTATATATTTGACAATAAAATATGTTTAAATCAAGGGTAGGCAGTTACGCTCCACTGGTGGTACCCGTCGTGTTACTCTTGCTACAAACCCGGTGATAAGTCATGAATGAGGAAAGGATCGGATTGTGATTACGACAAACGGAACATATCCGTGATCATTTGTGACACAGATATTCCGTAACAGTCAACCAAGTCATGGTGGTGACGATGAAAGTTTCGAAGTTATGACCACTAGGAACCTTTTGTTCAGTAGCTTCCTTTTTAGCAGCAACTTTCTATAACGGAAATCATGATCGAGAGATAGTTGTTTGTATTGTTGATACTAGTGAAATTGTTGACCATCACTGTTTAAATATTTCATTTTCATAATGTACTTTTCTATTTTAGAAGTGGAACTACAAATGCTGGTAATCCAACCCCTGTTGTCAATGGTTACAGTTCTCTTCAAGCAAACGATAGAAATCCAACAGAATTAAGAGTCAGCCCAGTTCCATTTGGTCAGCGAAGATCACCTAGCCCATATCAACAAGGTGATAACCGAATGAACATACCAAGTCCAAATTTAAGGGCTAGTCCAGTAGCAAATAAACGGTCACCTAGTCCATACCAGCCCAGAGTAACGGAATCTACATATACAAACAGAATTGGTGACACAACTACGCATGTACAGACTAGACAATTTCAAAGTTCGACTCCAGATGGCCGACAATCGAAAACGGTTTTCCAACAAAGACAGGTGGTTACTCAAGAACCAAATTTTAATTTAAATCAAGTGATCACGCCATCAAATCCACACGTTTGGCATCCTGTATCGGCTCATAAGGAAAATATATCGCCAACAAAAGTACCACATTTTACAGTCAGAAATATTAAGGAAACAATTAGCTCTACACCCTCTCTAAAATTTAAGACTGCACCACCAGTTCCACCAAAACCATTGCAAGAAAGGAAGCAGTTTAATAAGAATGTTCACGAATTTGACATGCATGATCGACAATATATTCCTGATCCTTGTATGTACCACCATGATTATCACTTTCCGGAAGTGAAAGTTGTTGACGACGATGATGAAATCATCGACACTCATCCACACGAGGATGAATTTCATCACCACCACCATCATCTCCCGGTATTTGCACCAAAAGTAGAGATTTGCTATGAGGATTTTGTCAATGAACGAGACCGGTATTACGATGAAAGAGGGTATGATAGAAGCAGTCTACCACCACTCGAACTGGTACGCTTACATAGTCTACCTGACAGTGAGGCTACAGGACCAGGCACCCCAGATACTGAATCTACAGGCGTCACATCCAGAAAAAGTGAGTACTAAATCAATGAACTGTGAATCGATAGTCATATATTTTTTTGTCTTTTACTGTAATCAGATTTTAACAACTATTTCCTTAAATGTATATTTCACAAAAAGGAGAGTTCGTAGTGGCAGTTATCCTATGGTATCTGGATTTACTCGATACAACTTCTCGTGATAACATTTGGCAATAACTTGTTGCAGGTCGGTTGTTTTCTCGTGGTACTATGGTTTCTTTCACGAATAAAACTGAGATCAACGATATTACTGAAATAACGACATTCCTGAAAATGACCTTAAGACCTATTAATGACACAATCTACTTACAGAATGATGAAAAAGAATGATTTGTGACAGGTATTGCAAAACAAAGAAAACAATAATGCCTCCCCCATTTTAATCGCTACAAAACCAATTCATATTGAAATATGATAATTTTATACCGTGACTACCGGACTTATTTGTGGACGAAAATGCGGACAGATATAAGGAATTGACCGATGAAACTCCCCGGGTCTTAGGAAGGCGTCTGAAATTGTAATAATTGATATGGGTATTGGGATATTAACCTATGTAAGTGATGATATGCTTGTTGTCGTCAATTTCAAAGGCCTGAACCACTCGGGCACCAATGTTCCAAGCTGTAATTGAGACTCGCGCCTTGTAGTAAGGGAAAACGTGCAGCAGAAGCTCCGAAGTAGCAATGCTTGATATGGATTTGTCTCTAGGAAAAATAATGTTTCAACCACATCCAGTATCTCTTTATCTTCTCCAACCGAAGATTACGACCCTTCCTCTCCTTTTCAGAATGGGAAGTGGAATCGTGATCCTTTGCATTGTGAAGATGTTATATCCCTGTTTTATACATTACACATATATGTTCAGCTTATGGCTCCCATTAAAACCTACATTAATATTTGTTAGTATGTTCTTGTCATGATTTCGATCTGAGATGCTGCTCACTCAAACAATTAATCGCCGTAGGTAAATGGGTGACACTAGGATGGGTCTTTGGGCTGAATTTAAGATTGACATCAGGGGGGAAATAGGATATAATGATTAAGATCGAACAAATTTGGTCTTGCAGTGGGCCACTAACTACAACACTTATCGAACAAACTGTTGCCCAATAAGAGCTTCTGCATGTTCTTCAAACAAGGATAGTGCCATTCTTTATAGAGGAACAGCACATTTGCGGTCCGTCCTCAGAGTAAGTTGTATATTTCCCATTAGATGCACTACTGTTCGCAGACGACTGTCTCTCTATTGGATTATAAAAAGCCAAAACGACCCGATTCAGCTGCAACAAGATCCCTAGAGCACTTGACAAATACAGTAGTTCATAGTCATCAGAATAGCTATAATCAAACGACGCATCTTAACTGCACAAATACAAATTCCACGGCCATATTCTAGAGGTCGCCTACAGCAGCAAGTACATTGGATTATCATCAGTGTGGACAAAGAGTAGTGTAAGCACGTTGGTAACAGTCTCTACAGCCAACAAGATAACAAATCGTGCTGTCTTTAGTTTTCTGTGTAGTGTTGGTAACAGTCTCTACAGCCAACAAGATAACAAATCGTGTTGCTGTCTTTAGTTTTCTGTGTAGTGTTGGTAACAGTCTCTACAGCCAACAAGATAACAAATCGTGTTGTCTTTAGTTTTCTGTGTAGTGTTGGTAACAGTCTCTACAGCCAACAAGTTAACAAATCGTGTTGTCTTTAGTTTTCTGTGTAGTGTTGGTAACAGTCTCTA
>MJUT01017201.1:391792-404650 GCA_002080005.1 Gigantidas platifrons | reverse complement strand
TAACAAATCGTGTTGTTGTCTTTAGTTTTCTGTGTAGTGTTGGTAACAGTCTCTACAGGCAACAAGATAACAAATCGTGTTGCTGTCTTTAGTTTTCTGTGTAGTGTTGGTAACAGTCTCTACAGCCAACAAGTTAACAAATCGTGTTGTTGTCTTTAGTTTTCTGTGTAGTGTTGGTAACAGTCTCTACAGCCAACAAGTTAACAAATCGTGTTGATGTCTTTAGTTTTCTGTGTAGTGTTGGTAACAGTCTCTACAGCCAACAAGATAACAAATCGTGTTGCTGTCTATAGTTTTCTGTGTAGTGTTTTGTGGATCATTGTTTGTCTTTTTGTATTTTCCTTTCTTTTTGTCATTGTATTTTGTTGTTTTGTGATTTATGGCTTCTGGTTACCTATTGGCATCCTATCTTGAGGTTTTATCTGAACATATCCAATGAGACTCGTATTTTCCTGGGGAGAGAAAATGTTAGACAGAACACATATATTCATTAAAGAATATTGTTAAAATCTGAAGGAAAACCTGACTGGCGCCCATTTCTATTTGCAACGAAGGAACAATGACTTATTTACATACCTAGGGTCGGGCGTTTCCTCGGGAGAATGACAAAAAAGTTGTGCTTTATTCATATATGAAAAATACTCAGTAAGTTTTATTGGTGGAGGAAAGCGGTGTACCCGGAGAAATCACCAACCTATCAAACTTTATCACAAAATGTTGTATCGAATACACCTTGCAATTAACGGGTTTCGAACTCACAACTTTGGTCGTGATAGGAACTGATTACACAGTTAGTTGTAAATCCAACTATCATATAATCACGACCACCTTTTTTAATAATATGAAAAAAAAAGCTTAAACAGTAATGGCTAACAATTCCACCAATATCAACAAAACAAAACGAACAAATAATTGTACATAAGAACGACCACGACATATGACGTTGAAAATCCATGTTTTATTAGTTTGGACAGGCTCACAAAATGTGGCGGGTATGAACTGATTTTACAAACAAACAATAAAAATACCTGCACAGAATAACTAAAACAGACAGAATACAGACGAAATATGTAAATGTGGAAATTCTTATAAGAGGAAGATTCCATTGCTAACTGAGCCATGTCTTTAACATGACTACTATTAACACTAAAATATATTTGACCCAATATCGAACTATAAAACTACAGATATGAGGTCAAAGTTAACTTTATGCTTCATATTAATGTATTTACCAATAAATGCACATCGACTAACGTCTTGTGATAATTAGCTGTAACAGCACGTACAATTTTAGATACAAGTAATTGTTACAAGGCCAATAAGGAGGCCTTCCGAAGGGATATTTTCTTTTACTAGTAATAATAATCGATAATTTCGATGTAGAATAACACGAAATGGCACCGTAAATTGAGTCGAAAATTTATTATTATTATCTGTTTAACATTTTGATACTATGTCGTTTGGGGTTTTTCCCCCCATGAAAATGTACCCTGACAATGCCTCATGAATTTATCATATGACAGAATGGTTTACTTATTCACGATGTAATTAATCAGCTGATGGAATTCTCCATACCTTTTGTCTGTTTGTTTGCAAAGATCAAAAGAATGCACAATTAGTGACATGTACCTAATCATATCGATAGGAGAATAAAAGATGGAGGGAAAAAAATATCATTACACAAAAAAATTGTCCATTGAATGTTAACTTTATTTTCATAAATGTATTTAAATAATATATGAATAGCTTATCCATTTAATATTTATGATTTTTTTTCTTCAAATTTTCCTGTAATTACATGGTGATTACTGTACATATTGTTTTTTTTTTAATTATTATTTTATTTAATTATTTGTTTTTATTTACATCACACAATTAAATGTCCTCTTGTAGAGAAAATGTACTCAGACTCAGCCTTCTTTGACAATCCTGAAGCTAATTATCCTACTATCGAGGAACAGATGGAGCTGTGCAAGAAGATTGCCCAATCACTGACGTCGGCTGCTAATCGAAAGGCACGTGGTGCCAAGATGTTTGCCAAACGTAAACGAAAGTCAGCGAAGTGGGTTCACGAATTAGGGAGGTTCGCATCTTCATCTACGGGGGACATTGCTGACCTTCACGACCTGGATACCGAATTTTTTGTGGACGAAGGCGGATTTAGGCCTCTGTTCTCCTTTCGTATACCAAATATTAAAAATAGACTCGCCATACCAGATCCAGAAGCTAACAAAATGAGTTTAAGCCAAGATGAATTTGAACGCCTGAGATTAAATAAAAAGAGATGTGATCACCGAGTTGTATCGCCAAATACATGTCACAGTCTTGTTGCGGATCTTCAGTCTCCAAAAAACAGAGGAGCAAAATTATTTCAAAAACGCCAAGCAAAGTCGGAAAAATGGGTGATAGATGAGAGTAATGCTAGGAGGCCTGATGTGCTTCCGCATACTCGACTGGAAGGAATGATTTCACCAAAACCTACAATGTCCCCCTGGGAAGCTGCAATGGAAAATCCTCTTGGAAACGTGGAAGGCGCCTTCAATCACATCAGTGAACGTGAGCATTTGCAGCGAGTGAACAAAAATTTACAGAACGTGAGGCAGGATCCATTTTCACCACAACCCGTCTCTGTTCCTTACAACACGTCCGCACGTTCTAAAACGAGACTTCAAAATGATTATGAATTAGAAATACTACAGGGCGAGGATTTTAACAGAAAGGCAAGAGGATGGCGCCCAATGGGTCAGTCTAGTGAACGTAAGTTTTCTTCTATTACAATATCTTAGTGTCAAATGTTGCTTTCTATTATAAAACAATTAACACGTAAGTTTATTTTTATCTTGTGCTATTGTAATAACTAAATCGTGCTTTACTAAATTTTGATATAGGCTTCGCATGTTTGTAAATATAATAGTACATTTTGTTTGTATTTACGATTTTATCAGCAAACTGGCAGTATACATTTTTTTCAATTGGCAACTTATTCCATGAATTTTTGCACTTTTGTGATATCAATAAATAAGAATTGAAAGTTTTCCATAAATTTACAGATCATTTCGGAGACATCCGTTATCATGCATATTATGCCTTGTGGGATAAGAAGTTCTAACTTATTTTAAAAGTCTTATTATATAGTGAGTGAATGATTATTGTTTAACTGCAACTCAGCAATTTTTCAGCTATATCATGGCGAGAACAAGTTAATTTTCAAAGAAATGATCTTATTATATAAAGACCCTTTTCTCATAGAAGTGTTTAAAAGAAAAAAAACATATGATTTCATGTATATTAACAATAATTCTTGTTTAATTATCAATGGTGTGCTTATTATGTGTGTTGTTACATGTGCGTTATACAGTACAAGTTAATTTGAATGTTTTTTGTTATATTTTACGCTTTACATGTTGCTTTTTTGTTTTGCTTCCAGCAATTATTCTGTAAGTATAACATATATAACCACCTGTATCCAATCAATATAACCTTGTTTCTTTGATTGATAATAAGCTAATTATGCCTTCTCCCTGGTAATGATTAGAAATGTAAATAAATGTGCAATTACCATTATCTTTTCAAGCATAGACATATTATATTATGTATCGAGAGTATATACATGTGTATAAATAACTATATACATGTGTATAAATAACACTGCCATGTATTAATATGTTTGGTTACACAACATGCCTCTTCTATCAGTTCATTGTGTCCGGTTTTTGACCTATTTGCCTAACTGTATCCGGTTATCCAATCAGTCTTTATCTACCTGCCCATTGTATGCAGTTACCCAACAACTCTTTATCTACCCATCCATTGTATCCGGCTAAATAGCTAATTTTTATCTACTTGGTCTTTGTATCCGATACCAAAAGGTTGTACATATCTGTCTTGTAGACCCATTCACGGTTATCCCCTATCTCACTGTATTTGATGCCCAACCAGTTATAACTGTCTGCCCATTGTAACCGGTTACACAACACGGTTAATCTATCTCTTCATTGTAACCGGGTACCCGACAAGACTGTAACAATCTTTCCTCTTGTATCCACTTACCCAACCCGGTTTTTACCCGTCTGTCCATTGTACCAGATTGCCCAAAACATTTTAACCCACCTGCTCACTGTATTCGGTCACCCAACAAATCAAGCGCTATCTGTCCATTGTATCCAGTTACCAAGCAAGTGTTTACCTATCTGCCCATTGTAACCGGCTACACAGCAAGATTTTACATCTATGCTTATTGTATCCGTTTACCTAATAATGGTAAACATATCTACCCATTCAGTGTTTTCCATTTTTCAAAGAGGTAAGGTGGGTGTTTTCAAAATGTCTTGTCCAGCCGGGTTTTTCGTGTTCCGGCAAGAATGAATATACTTTTAGAAAATATTATATTTTAATAAACATATACATGTACATAAACTCAAATGTGTATTTATGTCACTTCTTTTTTGCTTTCAGTTTTTTAATCAATTTGTCCCTTTTTTGCTTCCTTTCCTGTACTATTTTATGCATCAGCATTAATTTCAAAACCACTGATTTAAGTTCCCTATTTCGATCTCCACACTTTTTAATTCTGTCCAGCAAAATATGTCTTTTCCTTAAATTTCCCCAGATTTTTAATGTCTCATAGAAATCCAAGTCTTCTTCTTCTGGCCCATGTATAGCAACCATCATTAGCCCTTGCAGAACATGGTTGGTAAGTCTGTTTCTGAGTGTTGTCTTTATTCTTCCTAGGGCACTAAATCCCCTCTCACATTCTGAAAATATAAAGATTTAACCAGAATTAATGAAAGAAAACATCAGAGAATTTATCATACATGTGAAACTGATAAAACAATTCTTCAAACAGAATTTACAATTGGACTTACCAACAGTAGATACAGGTATAACAGCACCAATAGCAGCCAGTAAACTAAGATTTGGAAATGTCTCCTTATACTTGGTGGCCATAACAGTCATTATCTCTACTTCAGTGTGTGACTCCTTCATGTCTCTAGCTATTACAGATTTAGCCTGAATGGCATAAAATGGCATTTTATCCGGTTACTAAACAAGTTTTTACCTTTATACCCGGCTGTATACGATTACCCAATAAGTTTTTATCTACCAGCGAATTGTTCCTTGTTCCAAGAAGCCTACACCCATCTGTTCACTGTATCCAGCTACCAAGCACGTTTTTTACGAAAATGACCAGTATAACTGGTTACCCATTGAGTTTATTACGACATGTCCACTATATATGATTTCTCGCCGAGGCAAGTATCACGATCTTTCCATTTTATCCGGTTACTCAAAATTGTTGCACCAATTTGCTTTTGCATCCGGGTATCTAGCATAGATCTACCTTTCTGAACAATTGTGTGCCCATTGGTTAAGGGAATACGGCGTAGTTTCTTCAGTATGGGGTACAACTACTGAAAAGGGGCTTCAACTGATTGTGCCGGACCAATCAAATACACAACCTGCTCTGGTATTTGAAAGCCATGCTCCGTGAGACAATATCTCAGAAACCCCATACTAAGCAGCAGCTTGGTGGTGGCCGTTGATGTCCCATTGCAAGAGCAAATAATTTTCCAATCCCATCCATTATCTACCATTTTACCAGTGGCAATGAACGCATCGTTTCAATTTCCCATACAAGTGTCGCCTACTTTATTTATTCTTTATACACTTGTTCTCGTTATATGTAACTGAATATCGATCATTTGCCGTTAAGCAACAATCAATGAATCGATATTCCTACCTGGGTGTAGAAATATGATATAAGAATGGTCGGATTTGGAAGGCATGCTAATGAATGTCTCTTGGATGAGCCATAACCCGTTCCTTGCATTTAAGGGACAACTTACAGCCGCCTCTAATGATCTATGTGACGACCAGTAGCTCTGAACGGCCGTTGTTTTCTTTAACAGTTTCCGTGTAAGAGTTACGGTTCCGCACATATTAAGGTTTTTGTTTATAATGAGTAGTCGTTATCCGTTGTAAGACAAATTGTTTATACACTTTCCATTCTATACTCTATTTTCCTGTGACAATCTAAACGTCCCATCGTTAGCCTCATCCCATTATCAACTGTTTACCTACTCCATTTATTGTGTGTAAACTTGTTTTCGTCATGTATATAGCTGATATACTGCGCCATTGACCTCAAGCAACAATTACTCAATCTACCTTTCTATAGATCTGTTCATTGTAAATTGTTGCCGTTTGCCTGTTTTTCCATTGTGACTGGTAACCCGGAACACGTTTGCATTGTATGTTGCCTTTGGAGCAGGCTAATCATACTTTTATACAGTAACAAAACAAGGTCTATGTGGATATTATTACAATTTCAGTATTTATGTCTATATACCTCTGTTACAATGACGAAACCTTTTATTTTATAGAGATTAGGAACGCGATGTAGCATATTTCACTGAAATATTTAACAATACAAATCTCGAATCATTTTCATGAATATGTTTCTGTTATGGAACTAGTTTCCATTTTGTTTCTCCTAAGCTTCAGCTTTTATTGTCTACCATGGATTAATCATATGCAATTCTGGTTGGTAGAAAGGTAGTATATTTCATCTCAAAGTTTTATGCATTTTTAAAGTATTACCAGACTAAAATTTTCTACAAGTGCTTATATGTGGAAATTTGACATTTTGTCCCTTTTCACTTCACTTACTGTTTTAAATGCACAAACAAAACATTCGAAAGTCTTACGGTCGACACCATGACTTAGTTAACCGTTACGGAACATCTGTTTCACAAATGACTAGGGATATGTCGTAACCACTTTCTGATCCTTTCCTCATTCATAACTTATCACCGGGTTTGTAACTATAGTAACACGACGGATGCTACTAGTAGAGAAAAAACCGCCTACCCTTCCGGAGCACCTGTGTTCATCCCGTTTCAAGTGAGGTTCGTGTTACTCAATCTTTAGTTTTATGTGTAATGTTTTGTAGATCGTTGTTTGTCATATTATCCTTTTTAGTTTGGTCATTGTGTTGTCTTTTATCTTCACTGATTCTGATGACCCCTTTGGTATCTTCAAGCTCTTCTTTTATATTTTTCACGAATAAAGGCGTTTTATTCCCCCTGGTCATACATTATATGACGTTTTATTCCCCCTGGTCATACATTATAGGACGTTTTATTCCCCCTGGTCATACATTATAGGACGTTTTATTCCCCCTGGTCATACATTATAGGACGTTTTATTCCCCCTGGTCATACATTATAGGACATTTTATTCCCCCTGGTCATACATTATAGGACGTTTTATTCCCCCTGGTCATACATTATAGGACGTTTTATTCCCCCTGGTCATACATTATAGGACGTTTTATTCCCCCCTGGTCATACTTTATAGGACGTTTTATTCCCCCTGGTCATACATTATAGGACGTTTTATTCCCCCTGGTCATACATTATAGGACGTTTTATTCCCCCTGGTCATACATTATAGGACGTTTTATTCCCCCTGGTCATACATTATAGGACGTTTTATTCCCCCTGGTCATACATTATAGTTCAATAATTTTTCTTTGATGGATTGTTATAGTTAACCATTTTTACAATGTAACCATCCCTGTATATTAAGAACTGTTCATCAAACTGAAATCAGGACTTGAGGTAATAAAACGTTCGAGTGCGAGTTTAGAACCATCCAATCAGAATTGTCTATATACTGGATACAGTGTAATGAATGGTCGTTGTTCCAATACAAAACTGGTGCTTTAATTATGACCGTAAGTCCTTAATTAGCAGTGTTGATTCTTTCCAAATGTTATTGAACCTTTGAGATATAAAATAAATGACCTGATGTATTGTAGATTTGTAGTGATACCGGTATACAAATCCAATTTTGTAAAAATAAAGTCCTAAGGATCTATAGACCCTAATATTGACCCAACAAGGAATCAGTTGTCTGTACATATCTGTAAGCATCAGTGTGACATAGAGACCAAGAGTGTGAGTGTGTATGTAACCTTACGTGTACAAATGAAAACCACGAGTCTGTGTAGGTCTATACAATGATTATTGGATCATGGGTTTCAGAGTGTAACATGGGCAACCAACAAAAAGGTTAAAATAATTAAAATTATGATAATCTTCCTTACACGTTTGTTAGATTTTTAGTATGTAAAAACTATACCCTGTAATATATTTTTAGCATAGTGGTCCTTGGACGTACTTGTAGTTTTATGAGTTTTAAGGTTATCATTCCAATGCTATGCCATTTCTAGTTTGATAGCAAGATTTAATAGTAAATGCGCAAGTAGAAGACTTAATGCCTTGAAACAACTGACAATCATAACTTCAAACCATTTTCGGTAGGAGTCTTTTTACAATATTTTGTAAGTATATTAGTTTCAGATTGATAAATATTTCCTAATTAAGATCACTTATCAACAATGGCAGGGGCGGATCCAGGGGGGCGCGCCCCCCCCCCCTAAAATTTGACAAAATATGATTTTTTTGCGTAAAATCGTGATTTTTCACACGAAATACCCCAAAAATTTTCGCGCCTCGTTTCGCTCTGCGCGATTATTTTAAGTGCACCCCCTAACTTCAAATCCTGGATCCGCCCCTGAATGGATTAATGGAATTCCAATTTTGTCTTTCGCGTTTTTGTCGCTTCATTTTTAGATCTTTTTACTTTGGCGTTTTTGCAAACCTCACCGTAAAATTGGACGAGGAATTTTAGTACCATAGTTTTGCGCTTGGGAGACACTATTTAAGATCATGTCTTAAACGAATTTGTTATGCGTTACTGATTAGGTATATACTTTGGGTATTTCGACATTATTACTTAAATTTGAATATTATACATCTTGTATTTTCCAGGTACAAAAACGAAATCTACGGAAGAGAACTTCCAGCCACCGAATTTTAGACAAGAACCACCACCAGCGCCTCCATTGCCTACAAAACAAGATAACTATAATAGAAAAATTCGTGCTTGGAATACTGGTCCTCAAGAAACCAGTTCTAGAAAAACTGAAAAATCAGTTAAACGTGTGAGTTCAACATCACAAAATAATTATGGAACATATCCAGGTCGAAATCAAAAGAAAATGAATAATAATTACAATTATCAAATGTCGTCCAGTGAAATACCTGGAAGTGATTTGTGAATTTATCGATTCCTTTTGATTTGTACACATATATTCAGTTTTCTTTAACCAGTATTTCCGAACGAAAGTTTTCCAGATAACCTTTTGTAACTTGTGATATTTTTGAACGACTGTGTGAGTGACATTATAACAGAATAGTATAATAACACTTCTGTATATATATACATATTATTGACTACATTGTTCTTTCTAATTTTTTGTTTGGTTACTATGGAAACTTAAGCATTCCCTCTGATGTTCGTTATTAGCTTCTCAATACCTCTCGGTGATTTCTTTTTTTTATCACAAATTTGTTTCTGATCTGTCTCAATGCCAAGCAGACGATCTTATTTACACGTTGCATTGTGGGTTGTCACTGAAATCTCGCGATATCTTGTGGCCGCACTGCAGCAGTGATATTGGTTTACATAGAAACCTAATTTGGATTTGCGTCATCAGTGCACTGTTACGGATTCTTGGCTGTATTTACTTAGATATATTATCTTGTTTCTGAGTGCAATCAACACAGTTCTTTTGACATAAACACCAGTATATACATGAAATCATAAGACTATGATTAACTGTGAAGTGATTGTGTAGAAAATATTTTCTTTTCGGTAATTTCATTTTGAGCAGAAAAACATTGACAATTCTTTACGAAACAAAAATATGTCTTCCACGAATTTCTACTGCTAATGATGTATCAATATATTACACTGCATGGTTAATTGAAAATGGCATTATTTTTCTCTAATAGTGTTATATAATATTAATTGGGTTATTTTTGTTTGTTTATTTATTTTTTGCTAGGGTTGATAAAATCGTGTACATTTGTTTTAGTACACCATCTTAAAAACATCATAAATGTTTCTTATATTAAGAAGATGCATATTTCCATGAAACTGGGCACACGTGGGAAAATGCAACTTACATTTGTTTTTCTTTATATCATACCACTTAATTTTATGTAATTCCGATTTTTCATTGATCATCAAAAGACATTGATTCAGACCTACACATTTAATACTGTAACATAATCAGTGTCACAAAATGGCCGTTTCCTCATTGAGTCTAGTCTACTGTCTGAGTTTCTATACTTTCGAGTTTAAATATACATTAGATAGATACATCAGACGTGTAGACTAGATGATATTATGGATTGTTTTGTTTCTTTAATTTTTTTTTGTAGAAATAATTTAAAATTTCACTATATTTACATGTAGATTATAAGATATATACAGTTTTAGTGATGAACACTTGAGTGTGAAAGAATTGTACGACAATCTATTTATGAGTGTAGCCCTTGTTCAAAACAAGTTCTTTAATAAATTTTGACTGGTTATTTTCCCTCATGATTTTAATTCCATAACCTCTTATTTATTATTTGTTTTATTGTGTGTGTGTGTGTGTGTGAGGGGGGTTCGTGTTGCTCAATCTTTGGTTTTCTGTGTCTTTTTGCTTTTGGCCATGGCATTGTCTGTCCTTCTTCGACCTACGGCTTCTGATAACACCCGTGGCATCTTCAAACCTTTCACAAAACAATCCTGATACAAAATAAAATCTACTTAGTTCACTCAAATATTGAATATTATTTAGATCGTTGGAGATAAGAAAAAGGTCCACCATTAAGTTGTTCAGATTCATTATACCTTATAACAATATTTTCCGTTTAATTCATGTATACTCTGGTGGTAATTTAATGTTTACTACAAAAACACATTCAAATTGTTCCTTGTCCTAAATTTTATAATATTCCAGTGGTTTATCAACTGAAGACTGTGTGTGTCTGTTGTTTGCATTTTTTATTCGGTCAACATCGCAAAATTGCTATTGTCTGAACATTTTAATGTTTGATCGTCTTCGATAGACAAAGCTAATGTCCTTGTTAGTTGTGAGTTTTAAAGGAAGCTGATGCTTGGCGCGAGAATCAAATGAGGGAATTTAAGTGCAGTTATGCATATGTGTACAGCTTAAATGAAATGACAACACTGGATTCACGGCATATTAATATTAGTTACACCTTGCAGTTTTAATTTACCGTATAAACTTGATTTTTTATGGAAAAATTATTTGAAAGAGAAGAATGGTTCTTTCTGTCGTCCTGAATATAGCTGAAAAATTGCTCGCTGGACGTTAAACACCAATCAATCAATCAATCAATCAATCAATCAACTTTCTGTCGTCTACTAGTATAGCAAAATGAGAATGGATAATTTATAATACATCATGGCAATTTTCTTACAGTTGAACATGAGAATGGATAATTTATAATACATCATGGCAATTTTCTTACAGTTGAACAAGAACAAAGTTCCCCTATTATACAATACATACGTTGAGTGAGTGAGTGTAGATTAACACCAAACGGGTAATATTTCAGCTATATTATGGCGAGAACATGTTACATGTATATGGTTAGATGAGATGATGATGGTACCCGCTTTGTTCTAGACCACATATTTAATTTGATCTTTATAGTGCTAGCTCACTGAATCAACCGTCCTCTGATAGACATGTCGCTTAAAAGCTGCGTACTTAGTGGAGAAGTCTTTGGTTTGTCCCGGGCGTTACATCATCGATGCAGTTTCTGACAGTTGAGCAGTAACACAATTTCCTTATTTTGACCGACTGACAGCAAATTAAATATAAACATGTAATATATATAGTAGATAAACAAATTTGACGTATTTGAGAAAATGAAATTCATGAAACACAAATAAAAGCTGCAGCTAAATATCTCAAAAACTTGCATACAAAAAATAATCCACCATTTGCTAAGATAACAAAAGATTCTAATACTCACTGGTGTTCTTTTTAACTTGTTTATTTCTTCTTGCAACTTTGTTTATTGTAGACAATAAAAAAATGTAGTATATTTGACAAAACACATGAAGAAACTAGTGAAAAATTATATAGATGTAAATAAACATGAGAGATTATCATACTTATAAAAAGATACACAGTAAAGTAAAGGAACAGTGCTTTTATTAGCTCACCTAACCCGAAGGGTCATGTGAGCTATTGCTATCACTGGGCGTCCGTCGTCCGTCGTCCGTCTGTCGTTAGCTTTTTGCATTTTAATCAACTCCTCTAAAACCACTAGGCCAATTCGAACCAAACTTTGGTGGAATGGTCCTTGGGTGGTCCCCTTTCAGAATTGTGTCCGACAATCCCCCCCCCCCGGCCTACCAAGATGGCTGCCGTTACTAAAAATAGAAAATTCAGCAAAAAATCACTTAAAAATTATCTTCTCTGAAACTGCTGGGCCAATTGGGCCCAAACTATGGTGGAATGGTCTTTAGGTGATCCCCTTTCAGAATTATGTCCGACGACCCCGGCCACCAACCAAGATGGCTGCCATTACTAAATATAGAAAATTCGGCAAAAAATCACTTAAAAGTTATTTTCTCTGAAACTGCTGGGCCAATTGGGCCCAAACTATGGTGGAATGGTCTTTAGATGGTCATCTTTCAGAATTGTGTCCGACGACCCTGGCCGCCAACCAAATTGGCCACCGTTACTAAAAATAGAAAATTTGGCAAAAAAATCACTAAAACATTATCTCCTCTGAAACTACTGGGCCAGTTGGGCGCAAACTATGGTGGAATGGTCTTTAGATGGTCATCTTTCAGAATTGTGTCCGACGACCCTGGCCGCCAACCAAGATGGCCACCGTTACTAAAAATAGGAAATTCAGCAAAAAATCACTTAAAAATTATCTCCTCTGAAACTGCTGGGCCAATTGGGCCCAA
>MJUT01017201.1:322244-367564 GCA_002080005.1 Gigantidas platifrons | reverse complement strand
TCTTGCGTAATTTGTATAAAAGTCCTGTATGCCAAACCCTATCGAATGCTTTAGAAATATCACAAAATATAAACCTTATGTCTTTGCCAATATCAAGGTTACTGATAATAGTGTTGTAAATATATACAAGTTGGTTTACTGTAGAATCTTTTGGTTGGAATCCTGACTGGTGTTCTGTAATAATATGATGCTCTAATACATAGTTATGCAAATGTTTCACAATTATTTTTTCCATCATCTTACACAGAACACAAGTAAGGGCAATAGGTCGAAAGTTTGTAATGTCGGATGCAGTCCCTTTATTTTTGTACACAGGGGTTACGTGTGAGCGTTTCCAAATATATGGAAGTTGTCCACATTGCAATGACTGATTAAATAATAATGTAAGGGGGGAAATAAGGCACTGAGAAACACTGCGTAAAATCCTGGGTGCAATACCATCAGGGGCACTTGGTTTGGAATTATTCAGTATTTCTAATCGGTCTTTTACTTCTTGTTCAGTAATCAATAAATCAGGACAAATATTGTCACAGGCAAAGTTTTCATTCGGGAGATTTGGTTCATTTTCAATATTTGAAATATCAGCAAAGTACTTATTAAAAATATCACATTTCTCTGAAGGATGAATTATTATTCTACCTTCATGTTTTATAGGGGGTGAAACTTTATTACACTTGTTTAGTTTACAAACTGATTTGTCAATTCTCCACCATTTGCCTGGTGGGATACTTTTGTCTATTAATTGAGAAGTAAGTTTATTTAAGTAAGTTTGTTTTGTACATACAATGTATATATCATGAAAACTTTTGCATTTTATGGTAAATTAATTAATTTGGAACTAAACAAAAATAGCTCTTAAATGTCAAACACTTTATAGAAAACTTTTAGCATGGACATTTTAAATACATACCAGAAATTTACACGTATATTCAACTTACTTCGCTGTTTTTCTAAGCATATTTTCTACTATTTGTGTGAAGAAAATGCCATGACTTCATATATTTTTGTTATATAAACATAAATATGCAAAAATTATTACTATTGTAATTTTATTATATAAGTATCGACTTACTACAACAATTTGATATTGAAAACTATCAAAAGGTACTGATAGGAATTGTTTTATCCAGATTTAAAAGACATCCTTTCTGTCTTACATAAAAAATTAGTACTTATATGAAAGTCGAAATATAAAGAAATGTTCCATAATATATCCTTAACATTTTTAAACTAAGATTTTAATAATAAATTTATATTTCAGTACACCAAAAGTACATTTTAACCTTTTCAATAAAAAAAAAATATACAATAAAATAAGTATGTTGTTTTCACCATAGGATAATTATCATTCGGCCATATTGTGATATAGCTCGAACATAATACTTTGTTTCGATTCAAGAAAATCAACTTTTTTTTTTCTCCAAAATGTTCTTCATTCATCAGCTTATCAGAAACCACTATGCCATGTGGTGGTCATATTGGGTGTTGAATCTGAACGAAGAGAGGAATGTTGTTTATGAAGACCACATACTGTATCATTCCTGCAAAGTATCGGTATCAAACAAACAAACAAAACCCATTTGTTCAATGGTATTTGACGCCACTTTCAAAAATATTTCAGTTATATTGTGGCGGTCAATTTTATTGGTGGAGGAAACCGGAGGACCCGGAGAAAATCACCGACCTGTCGCAAGTTACTGACAAACTTTATCACATAATGTTGTACACCTCGCCCTGATTGAGATTCGAACTCACAACATCAGTGGTGATAGACACTGATTGCATAGGTAGTTGTAAATCCTACTACCATACGATCACCGCCACGACTGCCCCTTATTGTAATGGGTTCTTTATGCGCATCCTTAATTATCAAATGTCTGCGATCAGTTATGTACTGTTATCAAAGCACATTTGTAAAGATGTACAAAGCGTATTATTATCGACAAGGGAGGATTATTCGATATTCATAGTGACCATGTCATTATACGAATCGTATTCAATAGAGGTCCTATACAAAAGGGAAAGATAAATCAATATGCTAGCGAATGACAACAAAGATTGTTTGAATGTGTGATTTTTTAATATTTTTTTCAAGCCTGAAACAGAACTGGTAGTGGCTTGACTACGTTGGTCGTTACATCCCTTGTTAGTATATAGGGTATATAGGCCGCGTGACCTCTATGAAAGCTATTCAAGCCCCTGTGCTCTATCTTTAATATAAAAGACTTCACGGCAGATGTTTCCACTTTTACATTTTATACAAATATATAACTTAACTTAGCGGAAAAAAACTTTGCTTATTGGTACGTTTTATGATGACACACCACGGGTTTTAACCGAACAGAAACGTGACAAACCGGGTAGAAAAAACAAGGAACATAAAAAAGTAACAAAACTATTATACTGTGTTGTGTTTCACTTGTAGTCCATAGATAACATTGAACAATATATTTTGTATTATTTAAATAACTTTGACTTGTGAATGTTTTGGGTTATTTTATTCAAAAAATGAAATAAATACATTACTCCCAAACACACATAGGCAAAAAAAATAAGATAAAATGACAAAATTGAAAACAAGTTTATTTAAAGACAGAGAAATATAATATACAACCCATATGTGTATCTGACATCGGACATCTTCAGGGTAATAGAATAAATGAAAATGTGTATTTCGATCACCTTTTGTCAAAATTTAAGACCTCATACTTGTATTTAATCAAGACTGAGAAGTTGCTTTGTAATGATTTGATTTATTGTGCTTAACGCCACTTTCAGTAATATTTCAGTTATATCATTGCGACCAGTTTTATGGTGGAAGAAGCCGGAGTACCCGGAGAGAACCACAGACCATGGGCAAGCAACTGGTAAACTTTATCACTTGCAGTTGCGAGTCGAGTGCACCCTTTTTGTAATTTAAAAAGCCGGGTGCGAACCCACGCCGTATGGTGATAGGCTTGTATGAGGTGTTAGGTAATCCAACTACCTAACACATTGAGCCACCCGGGCCCTCGTTGTTTTATATGTCTCATATAAAGACACCAATACAAATATAAAATGTCAAAATGAAATTCAAAACAGCTATACTCTCTGGATATTAATATTCGATTATGCTATATTTTGATTATATATATTAGACTGTTCTAGTTATTTCAGAAAAGAAAGTTTGATTTTATGTAAAGAAGACTTAAATATGTTTGTAATGTACATCTATTACAGGCCAAAGACTATACAACTGGTATCTGCTGCTTCCCCTCTAAACACGCATCATTTAGGATAGAGAGCAAATACTGGTCGACTCGGAATCAGGTTAATGTGGCAGATTGGAGCTATATGTCTACGCGCGGACTGTTTTTTTTCTCTCAGTGAGCTAGCACTATGAACATTCAACTAAGCGTATTGATCTAGTACAAAGAGGACATAATCATATATCTATTATAACTAGTTCTTTGATATAGCTGAAAATTGCTCATTTGGAGTTAAACAACGATCACTCACTCATTATATTAGAAGCATTACGTCATAGCGTAACACACTAGCATTATGTGTAACAGATATAACACAAAGTAGGCTGATTCCATGTCATTGCAAATTATAGAAAAGTTTAATGATACCATTGGGGTAATAAGAGGTTGTACATCGAAGGACAGACAATACAATGGCCAAAAGGACAAACACTACACAGAAAACTAAAGGTTGAGCAACACGAACCTCATAAAAAACGGGGGATAAATTCGGATGCTACGGAAGGGTAAGCAGTAGTAGTTCTCGCCATGAATACAGTGGATTTTATTTTTATTTGGCGTCCAACAACACTAAATTTTAATTCATTCACTTAATATTTAACAATTTTACTCCATTTCCCCAAAATCTTAAATGTAACTGTTGTTCACAATGTAAATTAAGATTTTAACATGTCATAAATAGGATCGGCTACGCTCGGACATTTACGCATAACATCGGAAGTAATTGACTTGATTGGGAATAATCCATGCTTAACGGTACTTTCAACAACATTCCTCCAGTCATACCAAGCGGGTCAACTGGTGGAAGAGACCAACGAACCGGAAGGAAAAAAATACAATGATCTTATAGAAGTAACTGACAAACTTATATTGAAATGCATCAAACACATCATGGACAGAATGGTACACGTGTTGCAGGTAGTGTCCGATTGCGATGAGTACATACAAATCGAACAACCTCGCTTTCGGACGATACCTTTTAGAAATGATAATAAATAATGCACATTCATGTACAATATAAATATGAAATTTACAATATTGTTATAGATAGCTGTAATCACAGGTTGTGCATGATGTATATTTAGAAGCTAATTCAGTCAGACAAGGTCACGATGCCTTCTCAATTCAGTATCTAGCCGTTGTTTATAATACTGCAAATTGGCGTATTGATTTCTCTAGCTGTGTCAATCCCTGTTTCGGTATAAAGAAACTTTTAGTATAAACATAATTGTATGACCTTGTCAACCAGCTTGGTATTATTTGTCTACAAGAATCACACAATGATAAAATCGCATGGTTATGTGTAACACATGGAAAATATAAACAACATATGGGAGGTTTTTTTTTTATAGCAGTCAATGAAAATTCTGTAAATATTATAACTGACTTTTTTAACAATATGTCCGCTTATTTTCCCCCTGAAATCCTTGGAGTAATAAAACACGTTTGACTACTCCCATCCTGCTTTAAGTACTAATAATTACATTACTTCCGTTTTTCATTGAAATATTACAATATGATTGGTTATGAAGTGGTCACATGATTATAAAAGAGATGTTTCACATCCCAATGAAACTCAAACCCAAACTTGCACATACCTCCATGACGACGTCAGATGTAAACAATCAATGGCGTAGTAATTCCCAACAGCAAATAATCTAACACAAATAAAATTCACAACGAAAAATTCAACAATATTAAATTTTGGTGTGATTGAAATATAGTTATAAGAATTGAATGCATTCTTTTGAAGTTTCATTGGAGTATGAAAGCGTTGATCGAAGAACATTTTCAACATGAACTGAAAATGTACTTCGGTCAACGCTTTCATACCCCAATGAAACTTCAAAAGAATGCATTCAATTCTTAAATACAAAGTTTATACTAGTATTTCAATTAAGATCTCTAAATTTGATACATTGTATTTTCAGTCACTGTTACATTTTTTTGTCGAGTTTATAAAATGGAATACCTCAGAACTAAATTTCTCTGAAATTCATAATTTGATTTTTTGCTGTTCCAGAGTTATGTCCCTTGACTTTTTGAATAAGTAAAAAATAACGATTCCAGATTATAAATAAAATACCAGAATGCTCTGAAATTTTCACACATTATCAAGATGCTCAAAATATTGATTGAATTTGACAATTCTAATAACCGTCTTTCCTATTTTGCAGGACGGTGCCATGTGTGGAGCAAGAACTACCTACCCTTCCAGAGAACCCGAGTTCACCCTCGTATTTTACTGGGGTTTGTGTTGCTGGATCTTCAGTTTTCTTTGTTCAATATTTGGTTTTCTATGTAGTGTTTTGGTGATCATTGTTTATCCTTTTTCTTTTGACCATTGTGTTGTCTGTCATTCTTTGATTTATGGCTTCAGATTACTCCTTTGGTATCTTCAAACTTTTCTTGCTAATTCATGAGTAACACGGCGGATGTCTCATCCCTTCTTACCCTTAGCGAGCAACTGAGTTCACCCCGGTTTTATGGTGGGGTTCGTGTTGCTCATCTTAGTTTGTGTGTGTGTTGTTATTATGTCTCTTTACGTTCTAAGTTCCATGTTGTGATGTCCGTTACGATTTCCGCATAAAAACGATGTTCGGTTCGTCTTTACCTCCAGTTGTTTGTATGAGGACTAGTGTCTTATTTACGTTATTTGTGTTTGTTTGCGAATAGCAGTGTCCAACACATATTGTGTTGTGTTTTTCTTGGTATTGTGTACCATACATTTGTATGTTACCAGTTTCTCTGGATTGTCCATTTTTGATTGCCCCTTCCGTATTCTTAAACGTTTATTTATGATCATTGATTTGTGGAAAATAGTTATTTTTATGGTTTCAATATTTCCACTTCCAACACATATTAAAATATTAATCATTTTCTTTACAAATTATTTTTGATTAGGATTTGTTCAATACATTCAGTCACTTCAAGGATTGTATACATCACATATTTCTGTTCCTTTCATCATTCATTGGGCCCCCGCTCCACCGGAAAATGGGGGGGGGGGGGGTATACTGTTTGACCTCTGTCCGTCCAAGGTATTTTTCGTCGCATTTTTCTCAGCAACTATTGATGGCAGAAATCTTATATTTGGTCACAAGCTTCATATAGGTATGCCATATTGTGGGAAGCGTTTTTGGACCCGTCAGATTCCTACTTCTTGTTTGCGGACTTAGTTGGTTTTTATACACATTGAACATATATGCGGGGGTATCATAAGTGAGCATTAGCTCACAGTTCATCTTGTTTAACCTTATTATGTACAATAGAATTGTAATCAAGAGGACTACTTTCTACTTGTATAATCCTAGTTAATTTGTCTAATATTATGCACCATGTTCAATAGTTTACTAATATATAGGTTTTTTGGTTTCATAAATGATATTTTTTTTCAGATGACAGCACTGTGTGTCATACAGGACAGGTACTAATATTTGGAGCAGGAGATATATGAACAGTCTAGAACACACAATATTACTCCAAGATTTTGTGCCATTTTGTAGATGTGCCATGTTTTGTTTTTTTTGCTCTTATTTTGTTTAACTGTTCTTGTTTATGTATCTGGATCATTGCTTTGTTAAACAAGAGACCATGGGCTACAATGTTAACCTGAGAAATATATATATATAACCAACTTGAATTTAAAATTCGGCTGAAAACTAACTACACTTCTGAAAGACACCCCTTTTGAGAGAAGATCAGAGACAAAGGGCACATATCTTAGATTTAGAATTGCTCTGGAGAAGAAGTCAGACATTTTTAGCAAATCAGAGCCCAAGGTGGCCATTTTGTATTTTGAATTGCTCTGAATAATACACCCATAATCAGGACCTCAAGAGGAACTTTTGTGGTAAGCTTGATGACTGGGAATGCAGATGAATTTGAAAATGTGAAAAGTTTATGATATACAGACAGGTATGCCAGATACTTTTTGATAAGAAAACATCAACTCTTCTCATTAGTGAACATATCTGTATTGTAACTTCTTCAGTACACCACCCAAAACATATAGAAAGCCAAATATAAATACCAAACACTGGACAACAGAAAAAAACAATAATGTCCAAAATGACAACTAAGTCAAGGCTAACTATGAGAGAGAAACTGTGAAAGAATGTAAATCTGTGCATCCTAATTTTCATGGTTTTCTTCCATAGAAGGCATCCCTGGTGTCTTAGATTTTCTGGTTCAAAATTTGCAAAATAAACAAAATATATTAGTCATTAGTGATGTTATTAGTGAAAAGAAAATATTTTTTATCATGCACTGGTTTTATTTTAGCAGTCAAATTGCATTGACTGGATAAATCTTTGCTATATACAGAGACTGACCAAAATATAGCTTTTCTGGTACCTGATGCATGTAGAGCAACAGTGAGAAACAGATTCAGTATAAGCACAGACATGATAGAAGACACCATTTAAAATTATTAGAAGATGCTTGTTTCTGCTCTTTTCAGATAATTTGGCTTTTGTTTTTGACATTACAGGATAAACACAATATAATTGCATTGTGGCTAAAAATAAATTTTATTTGCAATCTTTGTGAAATAGGCCGGAAAACCTGACAAGACTCAATTTTCTACCTGTTTAAAGCTTGTACAAATAAATTTTATATTTTCAGAAAATGTACACATGTACATATAGACACATACTACATTGGATTCATAAATTGATGGATTGATTCATCCAAGAAAATTGGTTCTGAAACTAATTTAATGTCTTCACCAAGGTCATGACTACTGGTTTAATTTTTAAACTTGATGACTAACAGTAGATTATAGGATCTAATATGAATCTCATGCCAAAGCCTTAAAAATGTTGCTTTCCTGTTAAGTATTTGTTAAAGTAGCTAGAGCAAAGGATAGATCAGCTTAGCTAAACTAGAGGCTCACCTGAGGCCTGGATCTCTCACCTGAACAAACCTTTACCTAAATATGACAAATGTAAATTATACTTATTGTTTTTTTTATACTAAAAACCAGCTCCTAATTATCCTCTTACAGTTAATATTTAAGCAGATTCTGGCTTGAAATAAAGCAGGATTATTCATCAATGCAAAAATGTTCTATTTTTTGCTATGTTGGCCATCCAAGGACTATTCTGGGTAAAATTTGGTCCAAATTGGCCCAATGGTTTCTGAGGAGAAATGTAAAAAGTTAACATCGCACGACAGATGCCAAGTGATTACAAAAACTCACTCTGAATAATATTCAGGGGAGATAAAAACAATATTTATATGATCTAAAACAAGGAGAAACTGGACTTAAACATACTTATGTTATTTATATGTATATATTTAAATAAAACAAAACTTCATGTAAAACAGGCATTTATTTTTATTTCATGCACCAATGAATCTATGGTAGAAACAAAACAAATGAAAAAGAGAAGTATCTGCTAAAAAATAATTACTACATGTACGGAAAGTTCATAATCTAGAACAAAAATTTACACAACCTCTTTGAAAATAATTTAAAAGCTAACAGAAAAACATAAAATAAGGTTATACCCAATCCAACACAACCGTCTAAATAAACAAGCATAGATTCTGAGCATACATTTCTCTAATACAGATTGTTTCTAATTACAGATCTTAAACTTAATCAGAACTTCCTTAACAGATAGATATCAACTTTTTTCCCTTCTTTTGTAAATACTATGTACAGTGACACCTGTCTAAATCAAACTCTCAATAAACCAGAATCCTGTCTAAACTGAACTCTCAATAAACCAGAATCCTGTATAAACTGAACTCTCAATAAACCAGAATCCTGTATAAACTGAACTCTCAATAAACCAGAATCCTGTATAAACTGAACTCTCAATAAACCAGAATCCTGTATAAACTTAACTTTAACTAAAGTCCTAATGTAGGAAATCTTTGTTAATTTAACCTGTATAAATTAAACTGTCTATTCCAAACACAATAGCTGGTCCCAAGGAGGTTCAGTTTAGACAAGTTTCACTGTATATACAAAACTTCATATAGTACTAGGAACCTAATGCAATTTATAGCATTTGTTTTCAATTTAATATCTGAAATTTTGTAAAATAACAACAAATTGTTTATACAAAACCTTATATTTGTTAATTATCTTATATATATATTGTCCATTTTTGTTTTTTGAGATATTAGAATATGAATTGATTGACATAATCAAATTGACTAGATACAATGCTATGGTCTATGATACCAAATCTATGATGTATTTTTTTGAATTTTTTTTTTGAAGATTCTTAAAACTGGATGAAGGTGTTGGAGACAGGATATATGGCACAAATTCTTTTGAAAATCAGTGAATTACAAGATAATGTTCCAATATAATACCCCCCCCCCAAAAAAAAGATTGATTGTGTGTATAAAATTTCAAATTAAATAAAAAATTCATTTTCTTAAAATATTTTTTTTTATTTTATTTCATTTGAACTGTGCTTATCCCCAAATTTTCATTTTCATTTTCATCCAACTTTCGGAGAGAGAGAAAAAAATAAAATAAACAGAAATTTGTAACTTAAAAAAAATTGCATTATGAAGGCACTACCAGGTATAAATAGGTTCAATCTTGTACAAGGAAAAAAAAGCTCCATAAATTACACAATTATAAAGTTTAACACAACATTGATACTAGGTTACACCATAAATAAACAATTGCATATATTATCTATGTACCTGACATACATAAAAGTCATCCATTACAGAGATTTGTAGACGTATAAAATCAATCTTTTTATTTCACAATTTTTATACAAAAAAAAAAAACGAGATAAATATCACATCAGGATTAAAATCATATACAAGGGGTAGGAAGGTTTATGTACATATGTATATGTAAAGCTATGTATATAATCTTATTTAATGTTCAACAAAATTCATTTTTAATTTTCGGAAACATCCTGATCAACGAGAACTGATTTCAAACTTCAAACAAATTAACGAAAGGTATTTCATAACATTTTGGTTTTTTAATTTAATACCTTTTATTCAATAAATGAAATGAAAATAAATAATGGTTGAATGTTTATAATAGTATTTGTTATACAAATATTTCTAGTTTTCAAAATTCACCAATTGAAATGTTTTAACTATTAATAAAAATAACAAGTTGAAAATTTGCATATTGGTGTCATATGGTATTTTGAACCCCTGAATTTTAGCTCTGGGGTCAATATACTATGGGGTTCAAAATACCATATGAATTTACCTAGGAATTTATTATAGTTTATGTTTATATTTTCCACAATGAAGTGATCTAGATTTTATATGTATTGTATTATATATCACTTCCTGGTTGTGTATTCCAAATATCAGACGTCCAGATTAACTAAGTATGGATAGGATTCTCCCTGATTAAATGCAATGTTAATTTTCTAAAGCCCCAATTTTTGTGGGGGAATTGTTTAGTATCACCGGTAAATTCAGGAAATCTAGAATCTATTAATGTACAATGGCTAGTCTATAATACAAAAGTTACCAAGAGTTATCCTTCCTGGGCTAAAAAGTTACCAAGAGTTATTGTTCCTGGGCTAAAAAGTTACCAAGGGTTATTGTTGCTGGGCTAATTTTTATTACAAAGCACACCACAAAATAATTTCATACATATCCCATCCATGTGCTTAGAATACAAAGAGGTCAAAGGGATGACCTCCTCATAATGTATTGAAGAAAAAAAATCATTTGACACGCATATGGAAACCCAGACTTGTAGAGTCTTTCACATGTCGGTTTAAAAAATGTGAGAATTTTCGTTAATTTTAATTAAAATTTGATAAAAATACTGCAAATTATATTATTCTCACTCATTCACATTAAAAAAATTTGACAGACATGGAAACCACATTTACAAAATTCTCTGGGAGGGTTTATTGTATTATATGATCTGTATACTAAAACAATATTCTGATAAATAATTTTTAACAAAGAGGGCACAATTTACAACCATAAATTTTATATGTTTATCTTAGTATTATGAAAATTCCTGCTTAGAAAAAAAACTTGAATGTTGCATATACCATAGCACTATAGTAAAACTGGTCAACAATGTAATATGTTTAAATGATTTTTTTAATGAATTACATTTCTCCCCATTTAGCATTCATACCAAATTAACAATCCTAAATTAGTTAAGAATTACCTCTAAGGCTGTTTTATAAGAAATAATTACTAAATAAAGATTTTTAAAATTTTTAATTAGCAATTCCAAAAATGAACTTATACTTATGAATAAAAATAAACTCAATCGATTGTTAGAAATTGAAGAAAAATATGTTTTTCAATGATACAATAAAAATAAATATTTTTTTTAAATAAAACATTCCTGAAATTTATTTTAGATGAAATGAAAATTATACACAAAACATATTCCCTGCTATAATGTACAACAATGTAAACTTAATCCCTGTTTGTAATGAGTTCTGAAATGAGTGCCAAAAAAACTTACATTTGACCAACAGTCACACTAGAACCCCTTAGCACTGTTGTACACAGAACCTTTTCGAAAAGTACAACATTAAAAGGGAACTGAAGCTCCAAATTTCCATTAAAGAAGTTATTTAATGAATTGCACGACAATTCTAAATTTTTTTCGTTATAATTTCACTATACAATTATATTTTTTCTCCGAACACGTCCATACTTTGATATTAAAGTGCTAAATTGGAGTATAAATCGATGTAAACAATTTTGAAATTTACTAAATTTTAGTTTATTGAATATTGGAATTTCAATTTTTCAGACATACGATTATACCTCTTTGACAGGAAATTTGGTTTTCATGCCCAAAAAATAAACAAGCAAACAAACAAATACAATCATATAAAAATGACTCATAAATAAGGTGATGATATTTGTAAACATGAATGAAACATTAAAAATTTGATGAACAACCGTATAATCAGTGACTAAACAAATAAACCCTTATTATACCTTAAATAAAAATCAACCTTGCGTCCAGTTTGTTCTTCTATATTAAAGTGCAGACAATTCTTAAACAATATATTTGTACAATCTGATGAACACATTTTTTTTTAGTAACAGGCAGCTTGTTCCTAACTAAATGCATTGTCTGTATGTGGCTATATATAGTTAATGATTTGATCTCTCAAGCGTGCCATGAATAGTGTTTTTCGTAACTCGGGCAAATATTTTGGCTTGGTACTCGGCTGGGACTGTCTTTTTGTTATTATTTTCATCCTGTATCTTTCTGTTAAAACTATTTGTCTTCTAAGTGTCTTTTATCACTTGTTGTTATTTTTATCTGTAGATCGTAGTGTGTTTTTTCACTTGTTCTTTCATTCACTTCTGTAGTCTGTTAGTCTAAAGTTGACTCTTTTTCGTCCTGAAATGGAAGACAAATATAGTTAACTACAAATCCATATAGATTGGCAGACAAACAATTTACGAATCAGAGTAGACTATTGGCATGAAAAAAAGAAAATAAATAATCAAATATCTGTAGTGGATGGCAAATCTACAAAGATTGATTGATTGATTGGTGTTTAATGCCACTAATCTACAAAGACATAAAAGAGGAAATCTAATGGTTAAATATGATAGGATTACTCTGAGAGATGATAATGGGCAACATGAATTTTCTTCATCACTTTTCCAACAAATATATTTACCAATACAAACCCAAGTTTGATCTTGGATTAATCAGTGTAAATACATGTACCATAATTAAGAGTTTAACAGTAATATGACTACTTGTTCACCACAGGTTACTTCCCTTTACTTTTCCTATATACAAGACATATTTCATGTCATACCTTAAGTTTTGCTTGTTTATAAATCCTGTTTTCATAGGAGGAACTGCCTACCATTCCGGAGCACCTAAGTTCACCCCCAGTTTTTTGAGGGTTCGTGTTGCCCAATCTTTAGTTTTCTGTGTAGTGTTTGGCCTTATTGCCATTGTATTGTATCTCATTCTTTGATAAACAACTTCTGATTACCCCTTTGGTATCTTGAAACTTTTCTACATAGGACTTGTACTGAAAATATTATGTTAAAACCAATGTATTGAAACCTGTCTAAAACAAACCTCCTTGTGTGTTTACACTATACAGGTGTCAAACCTGTCTAAAACAAACCTCCTTGTGTGTTTACACTATACAGGTGTCAAACCTGTCTAAAACAAACTTCCTTGTGTGTTTACACTATACAGGTGTCAAACCTGTCTAAAACAAACCTCCTTGTGTGTTTACACTATACAGGTGTCAAACCTGTCTAAAACAAACCTCCTTGTATTTGGTTTAAACATGTTATTTTTAACAAAGATTTCCTACAATGGAACTTTATCTAAACTTTTGTTTACATAGGATTCCAGTTTATTCAAGGCTCAGCAGACATAGGTTTCACCACCTTTGATTTAACTTTGAATTGATTACCGACCTGCTCTGTTGAGCTAACTTAAAACTATAAATATCACTTTCTATTATTGTGTGGTGGAGAGTTAGTTTTCAAAACAAGATTTACTAGATTTGTACAACTTTTAATCCAGGTTTTTTTTGTAATTTGCAACATTTGAACAAAGGAATTCAAGAATCAACTGGTTAGTAATATTATTTCCTGAACATTTTTTTTCTTCTTTTGTAAATACAGTGAAACCTGTCTAAACTGAACCTTATATAAACTGGAATCCTATTAAACCACATCTAAAATAAAGTCCCAATGTAGGAAATCTTTGTTAATTTAACCTGTATAAACTGAACATCTGTCTATCTAGAACACCAAAGATGGTCCCCAAGGAGGTGCGGCTTAGCCAGGTTTCACTGTATGTGAAATTCATTGCAGGTCCTTAAAAAAAAATCATACATAAATCAACTATAGTCAAGATCTAGCAGATCAATCAATCCATACTTCAATAAACCATGCACAAATATCAATAATTCCATGCGATAACAGTCGTGTGAATATCAACATGTGTTAAACAGCCGACAACAACGTAGCTGTGAGACAAGTGACATTAAACTCACATTGAATCAATTGTACATAATTTCCTGGGAAAGTACCAAACATTGCAGTTCTGTTGGACGTTCCGACATACCAGCCATCGTCACATTTTTCCATTACGTAAACCTCGTCACCTTCTAAAAGTTCTAATTCATCATCGTTCTGTGGTCTATATGCATATACTGCTCTATATCTGAAAATAAAATACATAGGGGTAGTAATTGTTGTTTAACACCAAATGAGCAATATTTCAGCCATATTATAGCGAGAACAAGTTATGTTTCGATGAGATGATAATGATGTTCACTTTGTCTTAGACCAATGTGCTTAGATAGTTGTTTATAGAGCATCTCACTGAAACATAAATCATCAGGTAAACATCTGCTAGGACACATTATCCTGATTCCAAGCCTCTCCTTAATGCTGCATGCTTAATGGAGAAGCAAGAAATACCAACTTCAGTCTTTGGTTTGACTTGACAGGGGGTCGAACCCATGATCCATCACACTCAAGGTGGGCATGCTAACCATTACACCACCAATGCGTTTGAAAAAAAAAAAAAAAAAGAAGGAAAAAAAAAAGAAAAAAAGAAGATTGTATAAAAGTCATGTGAATTTTTTTTTCTCTCGTAATCTTGTAATAAAATGTTTGTTGGGTCAAAGTTCATTACATATGGCTTTTTTTGCTAGAAAATATATGCCATGCACTTATTTGGACACAATTTAAATATGTGATGGAACTACATTAATACACTATTCCTTTGGTTTGATCAGGTTTTTTTTTTATGTGAGTTAATATTTCAAATTAAATATAGAAAAGACAACCACTTCTGTCTAAAAAATAAATGACCTAGTCACATGTTCTATCTTGATTCGTTTGTTTTTAACCTGCATGTAATTTAGATATTTTCCAATATTTATTCAAATATACACATATCTTTGAACTTAAGGTTAAGAATTAAGAAAGTGTTTTTTTTTTTTTATTATGAGAGATTGTGACCCTATTCTGCTCTCGATACTAATTTTATGCGAAAAAGTTGGTCAGTGACTTGCATCAAGTTGTTGTTTATTTTTGGGTACTCCATTTTCCACTGCCAACAAAAATGACAGCCATGATATAACTGAAATATTGAAAGTGGCATTAAACACTCACAACCCTTACTACTGTAACCATTCTCTGTCATTGTAATTTATATCAACACATTCTTATCAATCTACAAGCACTACTTCATATTGCATAATTCCTGAGAATCTCTCATGAGAAAAATTCCACATCACTTATACAGTGAAATCTGTCTAAACTGAACCTTATTGGGACCAGGTTATGTATTCAGAATAGAGGAAGAGGAGGTGACTTATGGTGTTTAAAGAGGACCCGGGTGGCTCAATGAGTTAGGTAGTTGGATTACCTAACAACTCATACAAGCCTATCATTTGTGCCCGGCTTTGTAAATTACAAAAAAGGGTGCACTCGACTTGCAGCCACAAGTGATAAGTTTACCAGTTGCTTGCCCATATAGCTGAAATATTGCTGAAAGTGGCATTAAACACAATAAATAAATAAATAAATAATATGGTGTTTAATGCCATTTTGAACAATATTTCAGTTATATCATGGTGAGTTTTATTGGTGGAGGAAACCAGAGTTCCCGGGGAAAGCCACCGACCTGCTGCAAGTCACTGACAAACTGAGAATAGACAAGTGTTTGGTTTAAAAGTTAAAATAAAAAAGATTTCCAAAATTGGACTTGATTAAAAGTTCAGTTTATACAAGACACATGATTATTCAAGGTTTGGGTTAGACACGCTTCACTGAACCAGTAATTACATAATTGAGGATATCCTCTAACCCCCACCACATCCCCAAAAATAAAATACCTGTCCAGGTAATACTCACCTACATAATGCTAAATCATCATCTGGCACTTTATTTCTAAAATCAAAATTATTGTTAGTTTCTATATTAGAGTTTGTATTGGCACTAGGAGGATACGATGGTCCATTAGATACAAATTGTTTCCTCCCGACTGTCGGGCTCTGACGCTGTCGACCTTGATTTTGTGAAATTGAAACATTGTTATAATCTCCATTATATTGTGAGTATCCGTTTAAACGAGCAGCTGCAGGACTTCCTTCCAATCTTTCGTGTGGCGCATCGTAGCGTGGCGATGTATAATTAACATTTGCTCTCTGCGGACTAAAGCCTTGCTGATGAGAATTTAAGCCTTGCTGTTGCGGACTGAATCCTGGCTGTCGTTGATGATGCTGGATAGCTGGTGAGCGGGGTGAGAATGCCCGCGGGGATGGTTGTGGAGGTGGTGTAGGGGCATCATATCCTGATGGTGACAACATTTCTGGGGTACCTGAAATAACATAAATGATGTAGCATATACAAACCCTATCAAACTCAAAGTTGAAAGTGGCGCTAAACACCATAACCCCAATCCTAAATGTATTCTGTGTTGAAAATTCAAATTAAATTCTCTTGCATCTTAACATCTTTGTATTTTCTAAGGAAATAAATGTGACATGAACAAATGTTTTAAAATAATCTGAAAAGTGGAACATCTACCAGATAATTAAAGCTTTTCACTTATTTTTACTTAGATGATGAAAGGATCTGAAAATGAATTTAGTATTTTGATATTTAAGATTAAATGGCATCCAATTTGAAAATATCAAAATACTAAATGCATCTGAATAATAACCATACAAAGGGAGATAACTCTAATTTATAATATTATTTCACTGCATTTAAAATAATAAAATACAACTATCTAATTATTATTTTTCATTATTAAAAATAATGGACATGAATCAGGGATCCAGAAATTTTTTGCTGAAATATCAAACATTTTCTTTAGGCTCAAAGAAATATTTGCATAAAGATTTCAGCCTATTTAAGTCATTACTTTGACAAACACAGCCAAATGAGAGGAAATGACAGTTTACACCTGCAAAATATATTAAAGAATAAAAGCAATACTTTCATTTCTGTTCTTTGTCTTACAGTCACAGTAGACACAAATGACCAGAATCATTGTAAACCTCTTTCATGGCTGTATTAAGGCATACTAATAAAATGACATGTAATACCCATTTGTATTAAAAAAAAATAAGGTCTTGTAACAGCATAAAAGGTAATTAACAACATAAAAAGCCTTATATTACTAGGAAATCTATCAAATTGATATGCTGTAAAAATATCTACTTCTATTCAGCAACCAGTAAAAATATATATTTTCTTTAATAATCATTATTTTTAGTGATATTAGCATTGATTTTCAGGAAGAAAAAAATCAAGATAAATGGAAATGAAATAAAAATGAAAAAAAAAGTTTAGATGTACCAGTAAAACATTTTGACAAATTATTAAAATGCACAAAAGAGGTATTGATGCAAGTTGACAGAAATTTACATTGGCAAATTATTCTTTCCTAACTAACCAAATACAAAATGTATATAAAATGTATATAAAAGAAACATGTAAACAACTAAAAAAACATCCCTCTTTTTTAAAAATATAATTCATTATCACCATTTCATTGGTTTATGGTGTATAACGCCACTTTCAACAATATTTCAGTTATATCGTGGCAGTCAGTTTTAATGGTGGAGGAAACCCGAGTACCTGGAGAAAACCATCGACCTGTCACAAGTCACTAATTGCACAGGTAGTTGGAAATCCAACTACTATATGATCACGACCACGACGGTCCCTATATCATCACTTGAGACAAAAAAATGTTCATTTATTAATACACATTAAAAATTAATGTTCCAACTTGTAGAAAATATTTTGCCAATATAAATTTATTTATATGCAAACAAATAATGTGAAAACAAAACAAAACAAAACAAAATTATTCAAAATCAAAAATATATAGTCACACATTTAAATAAGTGTAAACATAACAAGAAAAAAATAAAAACAGGTAGAAAACAGCAAGACAAGATATAGATGCAGAGTAAAAGATAGTCGATAATCACCTCTACCTGTCATAGGGGTCGTAATAACAGATGGCGCTGGAGTCACCAATGGCGTTGATGGATCAAAGATGACTTCTACGTAAGACCTGGGAAAGATACCCTGCTTGTTACCAACTCTTCCTTCAAACCAGTTCTCATCTATTGATCGCAACAGGGTTACAATATCACCCTAGAAAGATATAAAGAAAAAAAATGAAAAGGTTGAAAGTTGGAACTATTTTGTATCAATAAACCATTATGAACAAAACTACCAAAATATATTCGAGGCAAAGCCATTCATTTAAATATCAACAATGAATTCTAGGTAATAGTTTTGTTAATGATCATCCTTTACCCATTTAAACATTTGAAAATATGGAAACCATAACGAGAGATTGAGTGAGTGAGTGATTGTTGTTTAATGCCAACTCAGCAATTTTTCATCTATATCATGATGAGAACAAGTTAATTTTCAATAAGATGATGATGAGGGCCACTTTGTACTAGACCAACACCCTGAGTTGGATTTTTACACTGATACAAGTCCACAGATAGACATATTGCCCCACTCGGACACATTATCCTGATTCCGAGCCAACCAGTCTTTGCTCTTTCTCCTTAATGCTGCGTGCTTAGCAGAGAAGCAACAAATACCAATTCTACAGTCTTTGGTTTGATATGATAGGGGCTCAAATCTACTATCTACCACACTCGAGGTGAGCACGCTAACCATTACCCCTGATGTGGTTCGAGAGATTATCTGTATAAACTGTTAACATGATTTGGTATAAGTGGTTCTTCTCCATTCATCAAGGAAGATTACTTGGTAAAGAACAATAAAAAAGCTATGTTATTAATATTTCCTATTGTATTCATATCTTGTCTCTCTTTCTTTGCCCAGTAATGAAATTAGTAAAGGGACATAACCTACAGTTAATACCAATGATTTCCATTATATATTGCTTATCTACCCTTTGCCAAGTATCAGCAACTCTACCTTCACAAAATTTTTTATTGAGCAATTCTTTTGACATATTAACAATTTTCTTATCATTACAGTTAACATACTATATACCTTGCGTAATGATAATTCTACTCCTGTCTGGGCATTAAAATTATATTTGATCCTGGCTTGACCTTCAGCCTGCTGGGCTGCAGTATGAGCCTCTTCTATAGATGTCAATACCTATCAAAATCAATTAACACATGATAACATACAATAAAAAAAAATCAACAATTAATAATAATTCAATGAAAAATAAACATTTGATAATATAAAATTAAAGTGTTTTGTAGGGGTCAATATTAGTCTTGATGGACTTATCAATATTGAACGAGGTAGTATACATGTAGACATGGTGTTCTACTCAAACACATTATCATGACCCTCCTTTTACTTTCAGTCCTCATGATAACACCATTAAAGTGTTGTCTGAACCTGTCAATTTTTCAGTTTTTATTTAGAACTATATAAAAATAAATTTAAGAATTTGATCTGGACCAGTAAATTCATATTTTCATTTTGAGGACTGTACTTTGTAATGGTAACAATTACATGAGAAAGTCCTTCTCTTGTTTGTATCCTATTTAACCTCATTCATATGACCACATAACCCACCTCTCGTCAGTAATGATTTACTGGTATTGGAAGGTACCATTAATCTAATGGAAATAATGTTGGTCGGTTTGTAATGCTGTTGTGCTTGTGTAACGATTTATGGTTAATTAATCAATTATTCAATAATTTGATAGCTTAATTGAGAACACCACAAATGTTAATCCCTAATCATTTTTGAGTCTAGGATAAAACATCATTGTTAAATACAAGTAAAGTGATTATGATGGGGCAAACTTTGAGTGACCGTTGATAGCATTATAGAGGTGACCACTTACTTGAGTTAAAATAACATGTCAATCTGGAAAGGAGGGTTTAAAATTGGCTGTTTACATCAGGTGACTGGGCAAGTTTGTCTGTATATCAAGAATGTAGTAAGACATTGCAGAACTTTACTTCCAATAACTAGTATGTCTCAAGTTATAAGAAAGATTTTTTTTTTATATTGCCATCTGGCTAATTAAGTAACTATGACCAGATATACATCATACCTCTACATAATTAACAGGAAATATACCAGATCTTCCATACCGTTCTCCTTCAAACCAGTTCTTATCAATCTGTTTTAGTAAAAATATCACGTCTCCTTTCCTAAAAGATAACTCTCTGAAAAAGTAAAAAGATGAAATTAAAGGTTGGTTTTGACAGAAAAACATATGTCTCCCCCCCCCTAACTCTCTGAAAAAGTAAAAAGATGAAATTAAAGGTTAGTTTTGATATCGACCCCATCAGTGGGAGATTTACAGATGTCATTGTCATTTTTTGGAATATTTGAATTGTGTATTCAACAAAATAATATCTTTTTACTCTACATAAAATGTAGGTGAATACTGAAATTATGAAAAATGAATCTTACATACACAGTCATCAGTTTGCTACATTATTTACAACAACATAATAATAGCAGGGTTCTCGTCAAATTATTTGTAAGATATTAATTAAAACTCGTCGACTTCATTTCTACAGTTTACACTTATTTCGTATAAGTATAACTATCACTATAACCCTGCCCCCCTTTTTTAATATACATATGTCATTCAGGATTATAACTCACCTTGGATTCTGAGCATTAAAGTTATATAAAGCTTTAGCTTTGCCATGTATTTTAAAGCCTCGGCGTCTGTCTGCTGGAACAGTGTTGTATCCGGTGATGGGTTCTTCAAAGCGATCAACTGGGATAGGGGATTTCTGTGATGGACTAAGAAATACAGAACAGTTTGTTAATTTGACAAATAGAAAATGAAGATAAATACAGTTAAATATTGGTATGTCAAATAATATATACATGTACAACCAATTAATATAATCAAGTACTTAAGGTGGTGTGAGGTATATAAACTTAATTACCGGGTAATACTACATAGAGACTGGTTTTCACTCCAAGAAAAAAGAACAGTTTGTTACAAGACTCTAACAGTATATCTACCAAGTATAAATATAAAAGTATATATCAGATCGATGTCCAGCCTCTAATTGATATCCAATCCTCAAATCCATGTCTGATTTTTAGGTCACATCTGTACTTCAGATTTATGTCCTATTTCAAATCTATGGCTGTTTCTCACTTTCACAAATCGACGTCCAATGACGTCATTGATGTATGCCCTAACTCTAACCAATAAATTGGCCATAGATCTCAGAATTTGGAAAGGACAGCGATTTGAAAATACCCTGAAATCCGACAGTGATTTGAGAAAATTATGTTAGTGGGTGCCGATTTGATCTGGACGCTGATCTGAGGCTATCATATATATAAAGCTGTTTATGAAGGTATGAAGTGAAAATGATTGTAAATTAAGAATGATGAATTGATATTCTAGATAAATTCTATTTATCAGGAAAATTACTGTCATTTAGATGTTTTTTTTTCTTATGGATATTATAATAAATAATTGATTTTTATATACAATTTACTTTTCTACAGGAAACATGTTGTAGAACTTTGTATTTATATCATTATATTATATAGAACTCCATACAACATAATGTGATAAAGTTTATCAGTGACTTGCAGCAGGTCGGTGGTTTTCTCTGCCACAATATGACTGAAATATTGTTCAAAGTGGCATTAAACACAATAAACCATCATTATATAGAAGATGTTGTACAAGATACAAGAAAGACATTTTTTGTTGATGATAAAATATCGTCATTTTCATTTTCTATATTTTTCCCCCTTAGATTTGAACTCCTTTTTTTCCCACAGATTTTTAAACCAAAATTGATATAAAAAAAATCTGCATCTTTATCCTAGTACACAAGAACATCAATAACAAATAAGTATTGTAAAATATGCTCTCTGAAACAAATCATATTCAGTAATAAAAGTGTGCTTTCTATTTTTACTGTCTAAAACATCTGGTTATGGTTTATGGTGTTTAATGCCACTTTCAACAATATTTCTTTTATATCATGGCGATCAGTTTTATTGGTGGAGGAAACCGGTGTACCCAGAGAAAACCATTCATCTGTCGCAAGTCACTGACAAACATGCATATTTTTTTGTTGTGGTCGTGTATAATGTATTTTATTTGTGTGTTGATTTCTCTCTCAGAAACAGATATACATGCTGCATATTCTCTACATAAAGCAAACTAAAACTGAAACAGCTAAAAACCTTCAAACGAGACAGATAAACAGTTAAATATTCATAAAACTAGAGTTAGTCCCAAAAATCTAAATGTCCATACCAGACAAGACAAACAAAAATAAAGGGCTATGTCAGGTGAAGCATGATACAACCACGGCAAGACGAAAGGGGCTTCCTCCTGCACAAAATTGACTGACATGGATGCCCCCACCTCCAGTTAACGTAGTTATGGGCATAACTCTAGAACTGAAAAAGAGGTAGTAAAGTCCACCCCTAACCTACCCTTCCTTTTATGGTCTCTGACCTCATGTATACATTTCAAATGAATTGCTTAAGAAATGGAAACCAAATAGTTCAAACATATTTATTTGTCATAAGCAAGAAAAAAGGATCAGGCATAAATCATACACTTTAGGTTGCCGTCTCCAAAACCAAATGCAGGACATGGATAAAATTTAATGCCTGTGATCCCCTAGGGGCATAATAAACAATAAGTTTCTGTAATTATCTGGTAACCTTTCATACTTCATGTACCAGTTAAGCACATCTCATTGATCATGATAGGTTAAATGGCAGAAGAAGACTAATCTATAATCTTATCCAATAGAATCTGTGACACCCCACCCTCTTATATGCATGGATAGATTCAATAAACCCTGTGCCCCCCCTAATATATATATATGCATGGGTAGATCCAATAAACCCTCTGCCACTCATCCCTTATATATACATGGGTAATTAATACTTTATATATTTTTGGACTCTACAATGAGACTTCTTCACTTTAGACCATTTGTTTTGATAATTAACAAACCAATGAAAGACATTAAAATCGAGACCTATAAATGAATAAAATATTTATGTTTTCGAGTGATTTAGGGAATATAAATTTTGATTTTTAGGTATGGTTTGATTTGGTTTATGGTGTTTAACGCCACTTTCAACAATATTTCAGTTATATTGTGGCGGAAACCGGAGTACCTCGAAAAAACCATCGACAATTCAAAGAAATTGTGATAACCATTCAGGGTAAGAGTCACAAGACAAACTTTATTTGTCACTACAAACATAAACACAAAGTAAAATCAATTCCATACTAATTTTAGTTGAACACTTAAAAGCCAATCAAACTGTGTTAATCATAATAAAACAAAGTGCAATCCATCATCAAATTTCAACTATGAAATACCTATTTGTATTGTATTATAGTGAAAGGTGCAGACATAAAAGTCAAGTGAAAAATAAAGTATAATTCTTGTACAGTAACCATGGTGTTAATTTGAGGGGAATGAGATGGAAGTTATAATAAAATTAAATAAAAATGTGTTAATTTGAGGGGGATTGAAAAGGAAATTAAAAAATAAATAAAAAGTGTTAATTTGAGGGAAGATGAAGAGAAAATTATAAAACAAGATTTTTTTTTTTTTAAATACTATGATTCTTATCAAATAAAAATGAACCAAAATGTTGTTATGGTGTTACACAGACATGTGTTTTTAGCTTTGTTTTTAATATGTTAAGTCAATCAAGCAACTGGCAAAATGTATTTCAAGCTTATCATAAAAATTGCATTTCTTTTATAATTTCTATTATTTATAAATATATCAAGCCAATATTTAACCAAAACACATGGACATCATTCACCATACTATCAACACAAGTTATCTCCCTTTTGTTAGTAAGAGTTGTCAGTCCTGATCATTATACTTACTCGTGAAATACCTCTTGACTGGGGAGGAAATAATAATCATAAAAATAACATGGATAACAAACAAACAATGGAAATCAGGGAACAAGCAAAGGTCAATTTAACTTCTGTCGAATCACTAATTTAATAATACTAATATAAGTATTAACTGTGAGGTTTATGAAATTGTAAGTATATTTTTCACATTAAATTGAATGAGAAAGCATGCACTGAACGACCGCGGTTACGTGTCTAAATGGAATCGCTTTGGGATCAGCTGTTAGGAATAGACAGGTGTTCTACAGCTTAACTTCACAACGATTTCTTACATTGGGACTTAAAAATGAACAACCATGTTTGGAGGAAAAATTATCAATTACAATTTTGTTCATGCACAGACACAATCATGATTATACTGACTGATGAGTTGAGGATAAAAGGGAGGTTACTTAAGAGACTTAAACATAACATTCCTGTTTCTCCATAACAAGGTATTTAAGCTATAGCAGGAAAAGATCTTTTCTAACTTTCACTCTGAAGAACTTCAAAGCCAAAATGAATCCATTTACAAACTCAAAATTCATAATTAATAATTCAATACATACAAAAAGTCTGAATGTTTGCGTGATTCGATGTCTGCCCGTTCTTGTTCAATTTTTCGTCTTCTTCCTTCCTCAGATATTTGTTCCTGTAATTATAGAGATTATTTATTTGACCTATGAACCGAACCTTCAGAATACAGCAGTTTGTGTAGTATTGTAAGACCAGAAAAATAGTGCATAGTATTTGGTTTGTAATATTTTGAGAACAATACTGATCAGTTTGACTTCACAATTAATTTTTTTTTCTACTTTTCTGCTTTATCTAGTTTTTTTCATGTTGAAATCAAGCAAATGTTTATCATTATACGTCCACTGTACAATATCAATTTCCAAAATAAAATCTTTTGATACAATTTGGTTTTAGTTTTATGAAGTTTAATGTAACTTTCAACAATATTTCAGGATACAATTTTGTCATTAATTACAATTTCAATCAGATCCACTTGTTGTTGATATGAACATTGAGTTCAACCTGGTAATGTTGTACTGATAGCTTGACTAGTTAAGATTTAAGTACTCCACAATTATAATTTGATCAGCAAAACAAAGCTTCCTCCATGTTTTAATAATTTTCATGAAATTCCATTCATCCAGGTAAAATCCAGCGATGTTTGTGAAAATGGAGAGAAGAAAACCACGGACATGCCGTAAGTCACTTACAAAAGCATAGGCATCAGAATGAAATAAAGCAAATTCATTGGACCACACATACATCTTTATATAACCTATGACCTTTAACATTTCTTACCAATCGTTTTCGTCTATAATCTTCCTCATCCTCTCTACGTCTTTGTACTCTCTCTGTGGGACTTTTCCGTACATCAGATGTTTGGAACTTAAATGCTGAAATGAGGCATAAAAAATCATAAAACGTGTCCAATCAAAAATGTTATGTTTTGGTTTTGTTAATAATTCTAAGCACTGATTTCTAAGAAACATCTTTCCAATGAAAATGAGTACCTGTTTGCATTAATAAGGAAAAAGAGAGAATTATGATAGCATTTGTAACAAACAATTCAAAACTGTTGTGGTTACATTATTAAAACTTACATTAACAAGAAAATGTTCAAAATTAATTCCAAATATTCTTGTACATAATAAAGATTTATTTTTCGTTTCAAGAAAAAACAATAACAATATATTTATTTACAGGCTAATTTTTGCAAGGTGTAAGAATCAACTAAAATATCATCTATGTAGAATTGTGAAGTGTAAATATTAATATATATATTTTTTTACTTCTATGTAAAGACATAGAATAAGTCGACCAAATCTATAATTTTTTAGTACTAATTTACCAGTGTGACCAAATAGAGATAATTAAATTGTATTTACATGTATATACAACACAATGCAAACTTAGAACAGATGACTGGTATACATAACATTACTACGGTCAAACATCTGATTCAGAAGAAGCTGTTAAAACAGGTTGATGCATAATGAATGTTCAATTTGATACTGCAAAATTTTCAAGGAAAGACAACTCATTGGTTAACTACACCCATTGGTATCAACATACTATAGAGAATATATTGTTAGTTATATTAAATGAGAAAGGAGTGTAGTGTGCTCAACAAAAGTCTAAAAATAGATGACAGAAAAGCATTGTGTATAAAATGGGCTGACCATAGACTACGATTCAACTAGCATTTATATAGTCGTAATAACTTGCAAAAGATAGGAATGATGAATGGATACGTGAGAATACAACAAAGATAGGAATGATGAATGGATACGTGGCAATACAACAAAGATAGGAATGATGAATGGATACGTGAGAATATAACAAAGACTACTAGATGGCAACACTTATCTCGGTAACACACATGGTGAATCAAGCTATCTTATACAAATGAACAATTTGTTTTTAGCAATTTTATACACAGTCAAACCTGTCTAATGTGACCCTCCAAGGGAACATTGAAATATGGTCACATAAGACAGGTGGTTGCTTAATACAGGTCTAATTGATATGAAATGTACTGTAAAGTGAAATAAAATATACAAGTTATTGCTTAATAGAGGTGGTCTCTAAAGCAGGTTTGACTATATAAGAGAGTTAATGTAATAACTAGCTGCTAAGACAAATATGACAACAAAACATTGAGCTAAAATTTGCATAAGATAGCGTGATCCACACGTCGACAAGATTGCGTTGTCAGCCAGTAACTTTTACTGTATAAAACATATGATATATTAATATGATTTTCCTTAACGGAGGAGTAATTCTCATCATACATGCATCTTTTTTAAACAACGTCACTAACATTGCACTAATTATATGGAATTTATTATTCATGATGTTATTATAAAGTTAACGTCATAAGCATAGAATGTTACCATGCCTATGAGATAAAACTGTTTTACTTACCGTCTTCCTCGTCATAATCAACTATTAAAATGTTTGTAAAGGAATATTTTTAGGATGCAAATTTTTTGAAATTGCAAGATTTAGTAAAAGAAATGGATGAAGTTGGTTTCCAGGAGATGGATTAGTATAAGCCGTAATTATCTTGTTTCCGAATTCTACTGTGTTATTATATTGTAGTATAAGTATGCATTTTAAACAAATAAAATTGCTTAAATTAAATTGTTTCAATAAATCATTGTCTGCTAGTTTTATAAGAAATATGTGGTAAGACTTGCCATGTTAAACATAGGGTTAGGTTTATGGTGTTTTAATGCCACTTTCAACAATATTTCAGTTATATCGTGGCAGTCAGTTTTATTGATGGAAGAAACCGGAAGTGCCAAGAAAATACCACCGACTTGTCGCAAGCAACTGAAAAACTTTATAACATAATGTTGTATAGAGTACACCTCACCATGAGCAAGATTCGAACTCACAACGTTAGTAGTGATAGGCACTGATTACATAGGTAGTTATAACTACCATACAATCACAACTACGACAGCATCTGAGAAATAGACTTGCCATGTTAAACATAATTAATAAGTCCAAAGCATAATGCAAAAATATCTTCTATTTAACTGTATGTGTATGTTAGATATTCCCTCAATATTAAGTGCTATTAGTAAAAGATTTTTTTTCAGTTTACACAAAAACAATAGTGTGTTAATAATAGTGATGTGTAATATCTGTTTTTGGCGTGAGGACAAAACATACACCATTCCAAGCCACAAGAGCATTTCTATTGAAAACAAAAATATACCTCCGTTGACCTTTGGACTTGAACTTTTAACTCCCAGTTGCTCTGCTGCGGACAAATTACTTCGAATCCGCAGCTTTGTAACTGGTGCCGACTTTAACTGCCTAACTGGTGGGTTAGGTGGTTCGTTCCCGATTCTATTAGTATTTGAATTTCCTTGCTGACCTGATTCAAACTTTGAGTAAAGCTGATTGTATGATGTACTGGACTTTATGATTGGTTGTTGCCATGGTGACAGCTTTGGAGGAGGTGGAACTTTAGGAGGAGGTGGAGACAGTGGACTTTGTTGTTGTTGTTGTTGTTGTGAAGCTTGTTGTTTTTCTAAAGGTCATGCAAAGAGGAGAAAACAAAAAAAACTCATGCAAAAAAGGTAGAAAACAACAAAATGTCATAAAAAACACACCCAAGATAAAAAAAAAAATCAGTTGAACTCTGATGGTAAAGGCCAAAAATATTGAAAATAAACAGACAACAACATCTTCAACATTGTTTGTCTTCAAACTTAAAAAAAGAAAAGAAGAATTCTAGCAGTGAAAGGCAACATGAAGTTAAAGCAGAGCTTCGGTTGTTCGGTCAAAATTCTAAAATCATACTTAATTTGTCAATCTTTTTCTAATATTTAAAAAATAATTTGTTCTTAAAGTTTGTAACTTGAACAAAACTGTTGTCATGCTAATAATTTTAAGGGTAGTTTCCCATGAACATCTCCCTTTTGCTAAAAGAACAACATTATGACGGAATCAAGTTTCTCGTTATTTTGTGTCTTTTACATCTACTGGATGTCAAAATCTATTCTGATCTGAACACAAACTTGACATGAAGTAAGACTAAATTAACCACATTTAATATTGCTTCATCTTAGGAAACAAGAAACTTCATAACCATAATTTATATAATTTAAAAGTTTGAGTTCCTTATCACAACAACAATTTTTTCCCCCAAAATGACTTCAATCTCTGTATTTAAAATATGTATAACTGCCCATAAAGTTCAACTGAAAATAATATGACTTCATGCTTAACTGAAATGTAAAATGGTATTATAAATAAAAACTGGTTTAATACTGTGTGTATGTAGAACAGTAGTCTTGTTTAAAGATTTGCTTAGTTTGTCTGATTTTAGGTTTATGGTGTTTAATGCCATTTTAAACAATATTTCAGTTATATCGTGGCGGTCAGTTTTATTGGTGGAGGAAACAGGAGTACCCGGAAAAAACATTGACATGCCACAAGTCACTGACAAACATAATGTTGTATTGAGTACACCTCGCCATGAGCAGGGTTTGAACTCACAACTTTAGTGGTGACAGGCACTGATTGCACAGGTAGTTGTAAATTCAACTACCATATGATCACAACCACAACGGCCCAATGTCTTATTTCAGAAAATCTTGTTTTTGTTGCAACCAATAAATAAACATTTATAATGAAATGCTTTAAGATATTCTGGGTGAAAAAGTAAGTTAATAAAAGGTACTACTAAGATATGTTGATTTTGATATTTTATATCATTGTAAAAGAAAGGTTATTATCAAAGATTATTTATCAGGGGATAGCTATCTTTATATCATGAAGATTTTCTTGAATGATAAAAAAAACCATATACATGTAATAAAAAATAAAAGATAATTGATTGGTTTCAGACAGAATCAAGGCAAAACAAAAATAGTAGGATCTTTCCCTGTATAAAAATAAACAAAATCAAAACAATATACAAACCAATGACCACAGAACTGCAAGGATAACATGTTATTGTAAGTTGGAACACGTTTTGTTTACCTACACCTTCAAATTTTTCATTAAATATATGAACATAAAGAACTTGTCTTCACATCAATTACATGCATATGATATATTGTACAACTGATAATAAGGGATACAATTTTCATTTATGGAAGGATTTTTGTATAGTGATATTCCTGAAATGTGTACTGCATACTAAATTTGATATTTAGAATTGGAATCACAACTTGACAACACGCAGAGTGAAGGGGTGTTTGTTCATATTGTTGCTTACTGCAAAACTGGCAACATTTTGGATTAAGTCTTCACGAGACCATCTTTTTATCAGCTTACAAAAAAAAGAACCGGTACATACAAAAATGACAATACCACTGTTTTGTTTATTAATTATACAGATCATAAAAACCATATTTATCATAAAAAATAATTATTTTAAATGCCGCTTTTTTACTGAATTAATATCTGCTAATTGTAGAAAAAATAAGTTATACTGATGCACTTGTGGAACTTTTTCTTTCCATAAAACTTCTGTACAATTTTTAAACAGCGTTTCAGACAAAACTCATTTCAGTTTCTGACTGACATTTTCATGAAGTGCAAATAATTACATAATCTACCAGGAGTAAAAAATAATCTAAAAACAAAACAAATGATGACAAACATGCACCTATACAAATCTAAAGCATGTATGAAATGCTGTATAAAATAATTGATGATTAGGATATATCTATATCATTTTGTACTGGAAATAAACATGGCATTTATCTATAGAAATGTATCACTTGATCCAGTACTTACAATTTGCATTTATGAAATATTGTATAAGAGGTTATTTTCATGAGGGTTTTATTTTTACTATTTTCGCAAGGACGATAAATTTGTGAAAATAAAAACCAGCGAAAATACCTTTATTTTAAATGTTGATACTTTGACATGAACACAAATCGTGAAATTAAGAACTAGCAAATCCTCCTAAAATGGTCTTTCGTACTTCCTGATTTTAAAGAGTGTTGTATCAGATATTCATGAAAATTGTTCAAAGTTTAACAAAAAATACCACCTATAAATAGAAAAGTAATGGTAGACTTGAAAAATATTCAAAGACCTGTAGTATTCAAATAAAATATTATAATATACAGCTTTCTGCATGGCTATTGATTACAACAATAGTACACTTATATATTTATGTTCACATTCTGCCATGCAATAAGACAAAACATTGGAAAATAGCGAAGGATGGCTATAAGGCTATGAAGCTAAAAGGTATAAGTTATAACAAGAGTTAGAAACATGCTAAGGTGTGTTATAAGAACCTGGATATGACTGGTTAGTAGGGTGTGGATGTTGATGGGATCTGTCAGGTCCTCCTTGTCTAGACACAGGGGGTCTGTTCTGGTACCCTTTAGGAGACTTAGGGCTCCAGGTGTGGTAATAAAACTCTGGAAATGCTTTTATCTTTGGGTGACGGCCAAGTGAAGCAGATTTTATCCTGATATTAGACAACGGATGATCATCTTTGCATAAATCAACAAATTCTCGATCACGTGTATGACCTTGTTCATGACCTTGACTATGAACTTGTCCAAAACCTTGACTATGAACTTGTCCATGACTTTGACTATGAATTAGTCCATGACCATGTCCATGTGCAGGATGTTTGGGAGAATTTCCTATGCATTTTTTATTTCTCTCCTGTGACCATTCATTACCAATAATATCTAAGTACTCGACAGTCATTTTACTTGCAGAGGAAGGTGTTCTTTCTTTGTGAAGAGGCTCCGCTCTTCTGTATTGATCACTTTCACGAGATACTTCTTTCATGATATGGTTAGGAGGAATATATGCATCATATCGACTAGAACCAGATTTTCGTAAATTTTGAGATGAAACATTCTCATGTAAATTATCACCTTGGTTTGTTGGTGTTTTATATCTCATAAATTGTCCTTCTTTTTTATAATTTTCAAAAACATCTCTCAGATTACCAGAAACGGTTCTTGGCATGCCAAAGCTTGAAGAGAATTTATTTTCAGTACTAGTTTCATCAAGTTTAACATGTGACTTGGCTGATCTTGGTCTCCTGGGCTCTTCACTTACTTGTTTCAGATCTGGTTCAGATTTGCTCTTTTCTGTCAAAAGTTCATCATTTTGTGTGGGGTTAATTTTAGTTCCTTTAGTAACATCAGGCAGATTATCAACTTCTTTTTCAATTTCGTCTTCACTACCTTTAACAATGAACGTATCAGTACTACTATTTTCAGAATTGGTTCCGTCATTATCACATAATTCAGACGTTTTCCATTTTTTCAACTTTACGTAATCATCGGCTGACTCGTTACCTGTATCATATGGCAAGTATTGCATTTTGAACGTATTTTGATTATCTTCATGTATAAAATCAGAATTGTCAACATTACTTTTAAATCTGTCGGAAGGTGACAAGATCTCACTTTTTGGTCTTACCTTAACAAACTTACTGTCGGAAAACTCATTATTTTCGGCAAGATTTCTTAAATCCCTAACTTTAAATTGCACGGGAGATTGAGACAAGTTCGTGTTTGGTTTTGGTTCCTGTAAATAATGCCCTGTTTCAAGGGTTCTTGGTTTTACACTCTCAGTCAAAGAGACATTCCTCAAAGGAAATTTATCTCTCTCATCCAATACACATTTCTCACCAAAATGTCTATGGAAAGGCATGGTTTCTATAGTTTTAGTATCTTGTTTAATCCCTGATTTAATATAATCCTCTTCATCAGAAATTGGCATTTTTTTAATACTAATACTTGAAGAATTATCTATTTTTTGTTGATCTGAAAAATCTTCATATTTGATACCAGTTCTCTCCTTTGCAGCTGAAATTTCATTATCGGTAGTCCTAAATTTTGAACTTGAACCAACATGTTTTTCCTTAAAACTTACAGGAGTCACAAAGTTTTCTCCAATAACAGAATCATTTACATAAGTAGCAATAACTCTTCCACCATGTTTTATTTGAAGACCTTCACCTTTATGCATTGAATCATTATTCCCTTCATGTGTAGCAGGCACTTTTGAATCAACTTCCATTATGACTTTATTTCCTATCGACGAGTGAGCTCTTTTCAGTGGTTTGGGATTGTCTGATTCATTCACAGGTACTGAAACAGACCTCACATGGAGTTCTTCAGTTTTTGGTTGAACTTTGTGTTCTTTACGTTTTTTCTCAACATAGATTTCATACTTATTACTAACAGGTTGTATATTTGTTCCATATATTGCTCGTCCTTCCCTTGGAGATTTTGCACGAGGAGAATTAATGGACCTTTCCGTTTCTAATACGGATGAATTCAAATTTGCATTCGACAATCCCCTGGAATGTGTATTTTCTACAGATTTAGCCTTTTGAAGGCTTGGCTTACTGTCAAATGAATCATTTTCCAAACCAGCATACACTGCCTTCAAATCTCCAACTGACTTTTCTTTCCTAAGTAACGAATAATCTTTCCTTGGATCCCAAGTTTGACTTTGAATTCTACTAAAAAATTCCTTATTTCTTTTAGCTTCTTCAAGTTCATAATATAATTCCTCTAGTTCTTCTTGTTGGCTTGTACTAGCAATATCATACATATCTTTAAATGTTTTTGGATCCATGCTAGCTGGTCTACAAGGTTTTTCAGATTTATCTTCAATTTCTGAAATTCTCTCCAACATCGCAAAATTTTTCTGAATATTCAAGAATTTTTCGGAACGACTTGTAGAATGAAGAAGACCTGCTGTATATGACTGATAAGTATGAGAATCTAACCTTGATGACTTTTCACTACTCACTGACCCTCTTGCCGATCTAGACAATTTAAATCTATTCGATTGTTTTTCGTTATCTTTGGTCTCGTCTAGTAACAAATTCTCCCAAGTACTATTATCCATGTTTCCTGTTCTGCTAGATTCTGGGAATGCCCTTGGACTTCCAGCAAACTTCCTCACATTTTCAGTCATAGTTTGATAATCCATATCGTTATTCTGTTTTTCTCTGGACTTTTGAGGGCTTTTAGCTAATGACACAAATTTGTCACTGTCATTTCTACAACTGTTTTCAATGGATGATGATACATTACTATATTTTCCTTTTATCATTTCAGATTTTACATTATCAGTTTGATAATCTGAGTGAACTTGATTAGGTACAATATCCAATAAATCTGGTTTTCCCCTCGATGAGGATATTACCACTCTCTGAATATCCACGACTGAAGACTTTGGAGTGGAATGTAATTCAGGTTGGAAGCCACTAAAACCTGATGCACAGCTATGAGCATCACCAGCAGTGTTGGGGCTCCTTGAAGGGATCACATTATAATTCCCAGTTTTAGAAATAATATCTGTATTTTCATGGGTATGCTTACGATCATGTCCTGTTTTAAGCAAGGAAATTCTCCCTCCTTCAACCTCCAACTGTGCGGTAGACCTAGTAATCATCTCTGTATGCTGAAAAGCTAATCTACTGCAGCTAAAACAGCCCTAATTTTTACATGTAGGTTAGTACAACTACATGTAGTCTCTGTTATTTTTATGTAAAGGTTTAGAAGGTTAATAGAATGATCACTAATGCACTAGCACACACTTCTTGTTGAATCTGGAAAGAAAGCAGTTAGTCAAATGTTAGTTTTGTTATTAGGGGGCATACTGTAGGGAGCCTCAATTATAAAATTGAAAATTGATAAACTACTTGACATACAAAACAATCATGTTAGGTCACATTACAAAACAATGGTAAATGTCAATCTCATCTCCCCCATACACCTGATTATGGTGTTTTGTTTCTCAATTATCTTTTAAAAAAAAATTGTAGATTTCAAATGTCTACCAGTGCACCAGTGATCAACAGCAGGAATTTACAACACCATAACTAAGGAGGAAGCAACATTAAAAAAAAATGGAATATACATAAAAGCAGCAAGAAAAACAAACACAACTTAAAATATATCTTAAAATTACATGTACATGTATATATAGTCTTCCTCACTTTTTATAAAAAGAAAAATTGATCCGAGTTCAATTTTCAATTTAATTATTAGATGCTCCATGAACAATCTCAATCGAAATATACAATTTAAGAATTTTCTAAATCTGCAGAAAAATGGTACACTTAACGTAAGTAACTATGTGCAGATGAGATACATGTACTACTGCTTATAATATATCTTAAATACTAAATTACCTTAAATTTTGCTGTTTTAAAACTCACACTCATCCAAACAAGATGAAAATGAACCACACCTTTTATATTTTATGAATTTATAGCTTAAATTTACAATATAATAATACAACCGGTATCCCACATAAATTCGCTTATCAAATTTGATAATCAAAATATTTTAGAATTTTCAGCCTACATCAACATAATATAATATGTATACATGACACATGCATTGCAAACAAATATGCAGAAATGTGCTGCAAGAACATTCCATATACTGCTAAACTTATTGTTCGTTTGAAACAAAACTTGATATATATATATATATAGCAATAAAACATTCCGTTTAACATAAAGTTATTTTATGCTAAAAAAAGAAGGTATTTCTCAAAGCTTTGGTTACTTTTATATTAAATATTATCGTTAATAAAAAAACTTAAGTTTAAAAGCTTCCACCCCTATCATAACAAAAAACGACCCCCCCCCCCTCCCCTCTCTAAAATAAGAAAGAAAAGAAAAAGAAAGCATATCACATTAAAAAAAATATACATATTCTAGTCATAATATTAAATCTCGAGTAAGAGTATGAGAATATGCTGCATATATAAAAAATAAAGTCTTTTTGGATTTGAAACATCAGGTCACCTGACCACTCTAAAAGGGGGGTAATCTAGTTAATCCATTTATAAGTATTATTTAAACAAGATACTGTCAAAGGCTCCCATTGTATTTAACTTGCTTGAGTAAACAACATGTATCCTGAAAGAAGATTGGTGAGGTCTTTTTAAAGAGATACTATATATTAGTTAAGTGCTATAAAATCAACAGTTGATATCGTGTTATCAATAAGGCTCAGATAACCTTAACCAGTGATATAAAATTACAAGTAATTCAACCTCCTACAGCACATCATTATCATTATGGCCCAATTTTTCATATGTTAATCCAAAGGTACGAAAATGAACCCTTATGAGATGAAAATTAATTAAAAAAATATTTTTTTTTGTCCGACTGTTTTTCTTGATCTGGTTAAGAACACAATTCGTCATACCAGGGAATCCCTGGTCATACTGCTCACTTGATATGGAGCGTACCTGATGAAGGTTATTCTAGATCTGGTGCACCTGATGAAGGTTATTCTAGATCTGTTGCACCTGATGAAGGTTATTCTAGATCTGTTGCACCTGATGAAGGTTATTCTAGATCTGTTGCACCTGATGAAGGTTATTCCAGAAACGTGGTGCACACTAAATTTGATATCTATATTTTTTTTAGGTCATCACTGGCATCAACAACAATCAATCAAACACAAAAAAAAACTGTGGCATTTTATTTTGAGGTACTTCACTTACTCCTCCCTCCCCCTTCTAAAATGTTATTATGTATGAATACATAGATATGTCTAGCCTGTTTCTTGCTACTGGTCACATGTCTAAATGAGGTTAAGGTCAGGTGAATATGACTGGCTGACATATTCATTCCATAATTTGCTCATACCAAATATGGTTGACCCAGAATGTATGTTTACCAAGAAATGGGGTGGGGGTTCTAAGGATGTCAAAATATTTCAGTTATATGGTGGCCACCAGTTTCATTGGTGGAGGAAACCAGACTAACAAGTGAAAACGACAGACGGCCATTGTATGAGTGAGTGATTGTTGTTAAATGCCAAGTGAGCTCATGGATGAACATGGACAAATTGGATCATTACGAAAGTGGCTTAGAATTAGGAGGAAACAGACCATTTAAAATATGGTCTGGCCAAAGCTAGTCAACATATGTTACAACACAGAACTTGTATCAAAATGAACATTATAAAATGTGCTCTGGTTCAAATCTTCTTTTTTTTTTATATATACAAATGTATAAAGATATCACTTCTTGAGAATTGTACATGTGCATGATGTGAAATAAAATGCTTAAAAGTAATAATACATTTGATATTTCTTGTAAAATAAGCAGAAGTAAACAAAGAATGTTCCAACCTACAATAACAAACATGCTGAGGAAGAAATAGGGGGAAGAATAGATAATAGGGGGAGGGGGGACTACTGACCATTGGTTTTCATATAGAGAAATAAAATTTGTCTATAATGTCTATGTTTACATATTGTTGAAATAATCCAAAAACAAGATTAATATTAATCCACATGATAACAGTGTAGCATGGTACATTTCCTTTCTTCGTGGGTAATTGAAAAACGTAAGAACAATTTTGGTACAACCCTTTGTGGGCAATTGAAAAAATTAAGAAATAACAATTTTGGTATTGTAATTATTGTAATACTTTTTTTTATACATACAGTCAAACTTGACCATGTGGTCACATCTATTGATCAGTCACCTGTATTAAAAGGACACCTTTTTTCCTGTTCTGTCATAGAAAATTTCATATGAATTCAACCTCTTTTAAGAGGTTACCTGTCTTATAAGGCAACTTTTTCGTTGTCCCAAGGGTGACCTCTTAATACAGGTTTGACTATACATGTAAATACTTTATAAAATTTTGTAATGTATTAAACATTTTTGTGAAATTAAGATACTAATGTTGTTCTTTAGCTTTATTTCAAATATTTCTACAAACCAATGGTCAATATTTACATTACATATAGTAAAACTGAAAGCAGAAAAAATAACATCAAACACCAGTTTGAGGTGCACTGATAGTGTTTAGGTTATAAGAAAATATCGGGGAAGTAAAAACGTTGCATACAAGTAACATGGACATGTAGGGTCTGTATCAACCCCGCTGTGTGAAGATGTATTCAATACCTTTTGATGTGAGAAACGATCTGTATCTTATATTGTGTCTGTGCATAAGATTTACCTATAATGTGTTTACAATGTTTTCCTTTAGAAACCCTGTCTATGTGTGTAGTTTATACAGAATTCAAAAGGTTTAATGCTTAAAGTTTATTCTAAGGATTATATATACGCACACTTCAAAACCATTCTTGTGGTGAAGAAAAATAACAATATAATATGTATTTTTAAAAATATTTACTACTTTTTCAAGTCAAAAATATTTGGGTAAAAATCAATTCTGGAAAACAAAGATGAATTTTAAAAATGTTAAATTCTGAGACTGAAAAATTTATCTGTTTAAATAAAACTTTTTTATAATGAATGTTGGTATGAACCCCCCTTTTCCATCTTTTTTTTAATACCATATAATAGATCTATTTTGATCATGATTTTTGTGAGAAATACATTCATATTAAATCAAGTTGGCTTGATTTGAAAAATTTCTAAATTTATTACAAGTACTATCAGTAATCTCAGAATTCCATATTTTTGTGAAAATCTTTGTTTTCCATTAGTGAAATACTAAAATATTATAAGACTAATGGTTTAATAGGTTTATTTATATGGAATGTAGCTTACTTTGTTTTTCTGGGCCAGGTTTTTGTAGTCCTCTGATAGGTATGTCCCCACCTTGTTGTACTAACTTATATAAATCTGCAGAGTTAGGGTCCTCTTCTGATTTAGAATCTGCTGGTTCTGATGTTAGTCTTGTTCTGCCACCTTCAGTACTACAAGTACAAACAAAAATGAAGGTTTACATTAAAATCAAACAGGAAGTTGCCACATAGAAATATTGATTGATTGATTGGTGTTTAATGTCAACCTTCGCAGTATTTCAGCTATCAGTATTTCAGCTATATCGTGGCACACACATAGAAATAACTAAAATATGTAGTTTTTTGTATATGATATATTCACAAAGTGTTTTATTTTGTACACAGGATATGATATATCATACAACAAATTTTGAAAAAAATACAGAATTAGCAAATACAATGTATGTGACACACAATATGCAAATTAGTAATATAAATGTGCTATGAATTATAATCTACACAAATGGCCATAAAAACTCAATTTAGGGATAGGTCATTTAAGTTTTAGAAAGGGGAGGGGGTGACATGCTTTTTCTAATTATAATTTCTGTCATGAAATTTCATAGAAAAAAAATTGACCTGTAAGGTCCAAAACATATTTAAAATAATTTGGGGGGGGGGGGATTTGATAAAAATTACAGATATTTCATGTTGAAAAAAAAAATCAGATTTTTGTTTCGTGTGAAAAAAAATTTTGGCATGGAAAAAATAAAAAACAGCTTTTTTGGAGGGGTGAAAGATTTTAATCCTCACACTTAGAAACATATGTCCCTCAATGTTATTTCCTTCTATTAATCTGAGTATCCAGATTTTAACAAGGCATGTCTTTATCAGTAAACAATGTTTATCACTAACTGATAAATAAAAGTAAAGCAAGATTTACATTAGAATTTTAGTGAGACAGATATTTATACACTTATTTACTTTATTTCATGGACAGTTTTAAGTCAAAATGGCTATACACTATGAAGTATTTGTTTTGGGGTAGATTAGCCCAACTTTTTGTACATCACATGTAGTAAATACTTGTCACATCTTTAAATCATCTCCTTATAACATTAACTCAATTATGGAAAACCTTTGAAGTTGTGATCATTGTGTTCAGAGTAAATCAACCAATACAGCAATAAAAATAATACAATTTCACAGTTAAATTTCTCCAATAGGTACATCTGAAACTAGCCAGGGTAAATTTTTACATTACGGGTGTTTTAAACAATAACAGTAACCTCTTTGGATGGAAAATGAACCACAGTTAAAACTACAGCAATAATAATACAATTATACAACTACATTTCCCCAATAGCTACATCTCAAAACTTGTAACATGGTAAAAGCCAGGGTATATTAGGGGGCTTTAAACAACTGTCATAACCTCTTAATTCTGATGGAAAATCAACAAATGAAACCAAAAATGAAGCTTACACTACTTGTGTAAGGCCAGAGGAGTAAGAAATTATATTCGAGTAAGATCGGGTAAGATCGCTGGGATTATTCCCATTGTCCAGCCCAGCGATCTTGCCCCTTAACTCAATGAATATAATTTGAGACTCCTGTGGTAAGGTTAAAAATATCTGTTGAAAAGCATGTAAAAAATAACTCTTAAAATTCTCATAAAATAACAAATTTTCAAAACAAAAAGATACTCATCTTATTAAGGCTGCTGAGGCAATAAGCTCCATATTGAAATTTATGACACAAAAAGACCATAAAGATTAGACAGCCATTGTCATATTCTATTAATTTTACCTTGTTATCAGTAATGTAATGACCATATTAGAATTGCTAATTAGTATTGATAACAACCTTAATGAGGCTTTGTCTGGTACCATAAACAGCTGTGAAATACAAATCTATAGAGCATACAGTGTTAGTGTACTTATAGGACTGGTACCTTAACAGGTGTGAAATACAAATCTATAGAGGACACAGTATTAGTGTACTTAGACTGGTACCTCAAAAAGGTGTGAAATAAAAATCTATATAGAGATCACAGCATAGTCCATATACAATGGCGGTAATGAATTCATAAAAGGATTCATATCCCTATAGGGGCTTCAAACAATACCGTCCCAGACTGCAGAACAGAAGTGGGATTAGCAGAAGCATTGTTCATTAATCTAGTTTAACACAACATTGTCATGCTACTTCTACATTAAAACAGATATAAGATGGCTCCATTCCACTATGATCATTTCATCACTCCCAACAGTCACATAAAGAAAGGTATAAACCAGACAGAAATAAGCCACAATAATACACAGCTGTGTTTGTCTCAATAGATAAGGGTCTTTAAGGAGGGTTGTGTCATGATACTAGGGTTCTAAAACTGAATTAATATATCACATTGAGAAAATCAATTAAAAAACTCAACTATTGAACTGACACAACAAAACTTAATTATCTCAAAAGTTTATATGCTTGTTCTACAGCAGCTCCCCTCTTAAAGGCCCCTCCTATCATAGGCCACCTCTCTAATCAGGTCAGAGATAAGAAGTATTGAGTTGGTAGAATACTCTACTAAATTGTCTCCCTTTTATAGGCAACTTTTTCACTGCAGAAGGGCATGGCTTTATATAAAGGGAGGCTACTAAATTACAAACTGGACAAGATGCAGCACTTGTAAGGTATTCAAGACAAGCAATATTCATTTATATTTGAGTTTTTTTTATACTGATATGGGCAATTTTTCAGTTATATCATGTTGAGAACAAGTTACTTTTCCATGAGATGATGTTGTTTGTTTTGTACTAGACCGACATGCTTAGTTTAAGTTGGATTTTCATAGTGCAATCTGACTAAAACAGCAGTCTAAAGTCAGACATGTTGCTCCACTCAGACACAGTAATTAACCCCTTAATGCTGCATGCTTTGCAGAGAAGCAGCAAAAACAATTTTAGTCTTTGGTTTGACCTGAGCGGGGATTGAACCGTGATCTATTGCACTTGAGGCGAGCGTGTCACCTGGCATTACACGATCGTAGCGATCAGTAATATTTGATTTTATAAAACTCATTAGTGATACATGACCTTTACAAGACCCTTCATTCATACATGTATATGGGTTGTAAATCTAATGGTAAGATTTATCACCTGAAAAACTTTAAAATACTGAACAAAATGAGCTTGTTTAAAAGGACAGTGACAAGACCATTCATTCATATACAGGGATAAGATTTAACACATGAACAACTTTAAAATACTGAACAAAATGAGCTTGTTTAAAAGGACAGTGACAAGACCATTCATTCATATACAGGGATAAGATTTAACACATGAAAAACTTTAAAATACTGAACAAAATGAGCTTGTTTAAAAGGACAGTGACCACGGTAGTATTTACACAGAGTATTAATTCCTGGTGTGGTCTAATACGATTTTATCATGGTAAATGTCATTTTAAATGAAATAATAGTTTTAAGCTTACATTTGTGTATCTCTCTTTTAATAATAAGACAACATTAATAACTTATGACTTCTTTTTTACAAAGACTAAATCCCTGGTTCAATTCCATTTTTTTCAGGTCACTGAACATGATAGACAATTATTAAAGCTAAACTTTTGATATGAAATTATTACTAGTAGGAATATCTAGAACTATATGAATAAGAAAATAAAATTTGGATATTCTATCATATGTAACCAGGCTATGGTAATCTAGTTATATTATATTTCTGGCAAGGGTATAATCAAGTCTAGACTCCTCTTTTTTTCTACGGATGTAGATCTTGTAATTCTAGATCTGCATCCAAAGTTTCAAATTAAGTTCTCCAAAGTCTAGAATACTAGTACATTCCTTATTTAGTGACTAAGTACAAATATGATCTGTTGAAACTATAATCTTTCAATAAATTTCCATTGAATAGTCTGAAATATTAGAACATGTAAAAATGCATATGATTTTGTGTCTTTGGCTTACATCAGCAATTCTAGTACATTATCATTAATTTAAGTAGGTTTTACATATATCATCTTAATAAATAAAATATATGGTATTTGTTTACATGGCAAAAGGTTTCACATATCTTTATTAGGCTTAACAGTAGGACATTTTCATTTTACAAAATGTACATAGAAATATAAAATGTTCTATAAAGAAATGAGAATCACAATCTCAGACTTACAAATGTAAGGCCACCTAATAAATTAATATTCACTTAAAATGACTACAGGAAAGTAATTACATATAAACATTAAAAGTTGCTATTTTCAGAATTAATTTGGATACAATTTTTTAATATTTGTACTTCCAGGAGTATGGAAAAGGGGGTGGGGAGGTATAACTTTGCTTTATGCTTTGTGAAATAAGTGACAATTATCCCCATAGCAATTTCCATTTCTATAGAATATACATGTATTTCAACTTGACAAGAACTACTTACTGTAGTACCCCTGTTATATGGCCAAATATTCTCAATGAAATAGTGGCCTTATATGAATGGTGGTCTCTCTTAAGGGAAACAATATAATATTGTTTTACTATTTCAGTGCATCAGAAATCTGACCTGATATTAAGGTGGACATTGGTATGGGAGGGGCCTTATAAGAGAGGTGGCCTATTTTGAGGAATACAATATAATATTGTTTTACTATTTCAGTGCATCAGAAATCTGACCTGATATTAAGGTGGACATTGGTGTGGGAAGAGCCTTATAAGAGAAGTGGCCTATTTTGAGGGATATAATATAATATCGTTTTACTATTTCAGTGTATCAGAAATCTGACCCGATAAGATGGGTGGTCATTGGTGGGAGGGGCATTATAAGGGAGGGACTACAGTATTACAATTTTTTTACTGTTTTTATAAGGTAGATGACCCTGTATGACATTTATATAATGACCCTCAAAGCTTACATCTCTTCTGTCTAGTGCATATAAACTGATAATCTGTGACTTGTGGGTCTTGTTTCAAAAACAATTACGATGTAGTCAAAAGACATGAAAATATTTCACAGAAGTTTAAACAACACAGTCAGATGTACTTATACATATTGTTTCATTGTGATGGATGACATTCTTTTAGCTAGGAGAGTCATGTTCCAAGTCACTTGTTAAGAAATTGAAATACAAAAATTAAAATTACAGCAACCTAATATTTCTTTCATCCTATAATAATGATGTCAATTTGCAGCGCAGCATTCAACGATTAATAATGGTCTAGTGTCAAAGGACTTAAATTATCCATTCAAACAAATGAAAGTTTATCAATTGAGACCAACGAAAATCTAAATCATCGATTCTAACATATGAAAATTTCACCATCTATTGAGGCGAACGAAAAATTCAACATCAGTTGAGAAAATGTTAATTCCATCATTAGTCTGTGCCAATAATATTTTGACAAACTAGCTCGGACAGCATTTTGAAGAATTTTTTCCTACATTTTGATTAAGTAAATATTATGTAATTTTGACTAGAATGGGGCATAGGGCCACTGTGGTTTTTAGCACAGACTGCATCATGGATTGAGACAAATGAAAACGTCATTAGTTTTGCTGTGCAATAAATGGGTTGTATATTCTAACTGGTAGAAATATAAATTCAAAATACATTTGTACTTGTGAAATATAATATGGTTATTTCTATAGCAATCAAATCATTTCATTGGTCAGATAGGATTAGTTATTTTCAATATACATACAAGTGATAATTTTCCCCTACATCCACCCATCCCTTCCAATATGTGATAATTTCCATGAAAGTCCTGGAAGTTATGATAAACTTCCAATTATCATGTAGTTTCAGTTCATTTCGACTTAAAATAAAGCAGTAAAGAAACTTTTACATTCAGTGGTGGCATTTTTGAATGGAGAATGGCCCTGTCAGACACAATCTTGAAAGGAGACTACCCTAGTCAAGTTAAGATTAATTAGGGTCAATTGGTTCTGAGGAGAAGATTTAAATGTGATTTTTTATCAAAATACACAAGTAATGAAAATTCTATTTTCAGTAATAGCTGCCATCTTGAATAGCGAGTGAGGCTGTCAGACAAAATTTTGAACAAAAGCACCCAAGGCCCATCCTAGACAAGTATGGTTGAATTTGGTTCAGTGGTTTCAGAGGAAAAGATTCAAAAGTGAAAAGCTTACAACATACAATGAATCCCAAGTGATGGCTAAAGCTCACATGACCTTAAACATACTGCCTTTGGATGAGGGTGTTATGGTGATTATTGCATTAAAAATTATTTTCTCTTCGACTTTGTCTCAGGTGATAATTTTATTCTCATGTGATAATCTACCATAACACCCTCATACAATGAGGGACCGTTGTGGTCATGTCATATGGTAGCTGGATTTATAACTACCTATGTAATCAGTGTCTATCACCACTAAAGTTGTGAGTTCAAACCCCGCTCAGGTGAGGTGTACAACATTATGTGATAAAGTTTGTCCGTGACTTGCGGCAGGTCAGTGGTTTTCTCCGGTTTCCTCCTCCAATAAAACTGATCACCACGATCTAACTGAAAAATTATTGAAAGTGGTGTTAAAACTCCATAAACCAAACCCTCATTCACGGGCAGTATGTTTATAATATTCTTTACATTATCCAGGTAATAATTTACATTGTACTATTTTCCTGAGTATACTTATAATTTCTCTGTTTAATGTTCCTCTGATATTAAAATTTCCTGCAAGTTAGTTGTTAAATTCAATACATGTAAAATTGTTTATTTTGCTGTTCATTGTATACTCAAGGAGGATTACAAAATCCTGCATCAAAATCATGAATATATGAAGCCATCCATACAAGAATATTTTTATTTCTATTATTTGCCGAATATGGAAATAATACAGGTGTCATAAAAAAAAATAATTAAAGTGAAATGGTGGAAAGGTTATGAATCAAATTTATGTATAATTGTCTCTTTTGTAAAAACTTTTGTAAAAAATAAAAATAAAAATAATAAACATTTTTGAAAATGTTGAATTCACAGTCTACGATTCTCATGATTTACAAAATTAGTCTGTTGTCCTTCATATTGAAAGACAGAAGATACCAAGACTTGATACAAAAAACTGTAAAGAAAGACAGGAGATACCAAGACTTGATACAACAAACTGTAAAGAAAGACAGGAGATACCAAGACTTGATACAACAAACTGTAAAGAAAGACAGGAGATACCAAGACTTGATACAACAAACTGTAAAGAAAGACAGGAGATAC
>MJUT01017201.1:288023-320535 GCA_002080005.1 Gigantidas platifrons | reverse complement strand
TGATAAAAACAAACTGAAAAGAAAGACAGAAGATACCAAGACATGATAAAAACAAACTGAAAAGAAAGACAGGAGATACCAAGACTTGATACAACAAACTGTAAAGAAAGACAAAAAGTGACCAAATACAAACAAGACAAATGATAATCCACAGGAAGAAACAAAGAAAACCAGCAACAACATACCCCATTCAGGATACCCCACCCCCCCATAGGTAATTCAGGATAATCCCCTCCCTCCATTAGGCCATTCTTATTGATAATTATGGGGAAGACGAAGTGAATCAAAGGATAAGAGTTTGCTTCCACTTTCTATGTTAAGGACTTTACAGTGTAATTTATAGATATTTATTCTACCAGATACATGTATAACCCATATGCTATATGATATATATTTATCTATATAAAGATGACATATTATGCAAAGATGCAAATTTTACTTGACACAGAACAAGTTCTTGATAATTAACGCATGTGACTAAAATTATAACAAACTTGTTTATTTCTTGTAACTTGTCAAAAAAATGTGGCAGAATACCAAAATGTCTAAGTATATATTCCTTTGGTCATTTATGTATAGCAGCTGATAAGAAAAAGTGGTATTGACCCTTGACAGATCTTGTTTGCAGGAAAGAAATGTACGGATATCTATAAGAAACAAACACTAAATAAACCAGAACTATATGCAAATCAAATCACATATTTGTTTCAATACTCGATATATTTTGCAAATATAACATCCCTGTTTTATGTCTAAAACGGTAATAGCTACATAAAAACACTATGACATGGTTGACCGTTATGGAATATGTCTCATAAATGATCATGGAAATGTTCCACTTGTCGTAAACACTTCCCGGTCCTTTCCTCATTCACGACTTATTACCGGATTTGTAACTAGATTAACACAACGGGTGCCACTAGTGGAGCAGGAACTGCTTACACTTCCTGAGTTCACCCCTGGTTCTTAATGGAGTTCGTGTTACTCGATCTTTAGTTTTATATGTATGTTTTGTCGATCGTTGTTTGTCCTTTTGTACTTTTTCTTTTGGCCATTGTTTTGTCTGTTCTTCTTCGATATACGGTTTCTGATTGCCCCTTTGGTGTCTTCAAACTCTTCATGCATTTTTCTGAAAGGGATTTTCCTAAGAAATTCATTACAAAATCAAAATCAGATGAAAAATAAACTCTCTGTACAAATAACAGAAACATATATTTTTGCACTCTAGGGCCTCTTGTTTGAAAATGGGGAGGGTTACAATATCCTAAATCTATACCAACCTTTATTTAGGGCCAACGATCATGTGTTCAAAATTAAGAAGGATCTGTCAACTAGAACTGAAGTTTTCGCACGGAAATCATTCTGCCTACAGATGGACGGACACTACTGTGCTATACAACTGCCTTGCGGAGTACAGAAGTATAAAAAAAATTGTCTCATGTTTTCCCAACTTGAATGTACTGTGAGAGGGTAACAAATTCACTTAACCAGACCAAATAAATTTTACTGCACTTTGCCCAATGTCCAATCGATCATCAGTTTATTTCAATAATGTACACAGATAACCTTATTCTGAAGACATTTGTAACAGCAGTACAAACACAGATGTAAAAACAAATGATCTAACAATGTTTAACTCCTAAAAGAATAGGAATAAAGACAAGGTTTTCTGGAGGTGTGGGAATTCCCTGCACCATTATAAGAACCTGTCTTGATAAAAAACAGACATTCTATACCAGTGAAATGGATGTATCCTTAGAAGTATAATTATATCATGTTTTTCTTAATCATTTCCAGGTAAATATCTTAGTATTTCATACTGCGGAGCATTATTCCTGTCCTTATTTTACAGGTCTCCAAAATAGAGCATTTAAAAAGTTTCATCTAATTTCATTTTCAACTTCCAGCCCCTGATTTCAATTTCAACCACTATCTCTACCAATTTTTTTCTTAATGAAATGTGCATTTTCTGACAACTTCATTTCAATCAGTTTCAACCCATTATGGGGAAGCTTATGGAAGAAAAAAGTCTTAAAAAATGTTTACTCAAACTAAAAATATCCATAAAAAGTTCAATCATTTTTATAAATGATAAATAATACACACTTCTCTGTACTTTATCTTAACCTTTTATCTTGAACTATAAGTCATGCAATACTTGAACTGACCGATTCTCAATGGCTGTATTGACAATTGGCCCGATTAGAAATCAAATTTCTACCTTATACAGAATAACTATGTTGGTTCTAGGTCAAGTTACATTTCAAATAGAAATTTTATTCAATTTTTCAAATTCATAAGTTAAATGATGTGATTATATTATTGGTTGTGAAGTGGAAATTACGGCTTTGTTCAAATTTATTGCCACATGACACGATTGGACAATAGGATATAATTTGTACCAAGATTGTTCCATGCCAAAATTTTAAATATAAGTTTTCTTTTATATTATTTATTTAAGTCATTATATTTTTCTTCATTAGAAATATCATTATACATTTTCAAATGCATTATATTTTGATTTTAATTTCTTTGGTCAAATTTATTTAACATATTCATAACCTGTACAAATAAAAAATACATATTTCTTTTACATTTAAAAAATATATAACTAATTAAGTTACCATTTCTATCTGTTAAATTTATTTTTGGACCCCATATATTTTGTTATTGTTAAATGGTAATTAAAAATGGACTTACGCACAATATCTTGCCATCAATTGCAGCATCTTATCAAATCACATATTATTAAACCAAGGTGGCAGAATTCCCATCAATAATTTTCTACCTGTATCCACAGATTTTCACAGGTGTTATATTTAATTATCCTTCACCTTGATATTTTTATAAACACAAAAAAAAATTATTCATATTTTTTTAACATCTCATTATTCACTCCATTCACAGTATTACATGGTATATAAGCACTCAAGTGAGGAAAATCCCTTACAATTCAAAATGATCTTGAAAAGTTTACGTTAAACCACAACATTAAAGGGAAATAACTCTTCATTTAATTGATGTTTACAACTATACACCATGTTTATGTGTGTAGGCAAACAAAGCAATCTGTTTCTGGATACTATTATTAAGATGGTTATCCATTTCATTAATTAGATATAGCAGATTATTTACCTGAGGAACTATTGATTATCTAGTCTAAATCACCTGTGTTACCTGGAGAACAAATTTGACCAATAAAAAAAACAGACGTTGGATAAACAAAGTCAAATCGAGGGAAGTGCAGAAAACTGATCAATAGAATGTAATAATATTTTTTTGATGCTATCTGAATGTTTGTTATTATGTAACAGCTGTTTATAACAAGTTTGTCACAACAAAATATCATATCTAAAGCTTAAGTTTTGTTTGACAAATGAAATGGAAGGGAGCAATTTGTTACACAATTCCGTTTCTGATTGTATTTAATAGGGGGGGGGGGGGTTAAGGTTATGGTGTTTAACACCACTTTCAACAATATTTCACTTTATCATGGTGGTCAGTTTTATTGGTGAGGAAATTTTATTTCATAACTTGTTAATATACTAAGAAAAGAAGAGAAGGGATGTATTATTCGTTTAATATCTACTAATAATGGTATGGATTTGATGCGGTGTTTTTCTAAATAAAATATTTCATAATAAAATTTTACAAAGTTTTTTTTTAAATTCCAGGCACTTACAAATCTTAAAACATTTTTTTTTTATTTAGCAATCACTAGGTGCTAAAATAAAAATAAAAACATATTTAGCAATCATTGATTAAAGGCATATTGTCTACCAAAATCGTAATTTTTCATACCCAAAATTATTGTCGTTTTCCGTACTGACCTTCATAAAATGAAGATTAGACACCAAATTATTGGCGAATACGCTACGAAACATTAAGATTCAATCAACTTTAAACGAGCGCGACAATTTGAAGTGTTTGAATCTTAACAGTATTTTCCTGACCTCAAAGCTAAAACCCCGAGAGTTCCGAACTTCCGTTTTTCATAGGTGACGCTGTTACTTTCACTTTGAATTTTTGTCATCCTCGACAATAATTCTGTTAACGATAGTTTTGGGTCTTTTTTGTCAAAAAAAGAACACCAATCATATCTTTTGCAGCATAACTATTCAATGATAGCTTAAATAAATCATTTATGGACAGTTTTTTCAACTAAATCGTAGACAATATGCCTTTTAACTAGAAATAAATCATGTTCTCATCAAAAATAATTTCTAAAGTCAACAAATAATATATTGATTTTAAAACCCTATATTTATGAGACATAAGAACAATTTGATGCATTAATTCACAAAAGAATGAAGATAGATTTTCACACTTATGGATAATATAGAACTTAATTTGATATTTATCACAAGTTTTTTTTTTGTATGTCAACTAACTTCAATAATATGATGTAATTATTTTCCACATTTTTTTTGGCAACAGCTTGAGGGATGTATGTTATGGTTCAAAAGGCAAAACTAAAGTCATTCAGTCAATAATGGACAAAACTGCCCTTAAACATTATTCTATTATCTTTTTATGATGTTAGCTGATGTCTGTAACTGTTTTACAAAGGGATAAAATTTACGCTTCATAAAACTTTATTATAAATAAAGAAATGACCCCAGTTAGTTAAGCTTGATATGAGATCTCATTCTATTAAAGTACAATATCATATGATAGTCATTGCGTATGTATTCAGACAGGCATGAGCCCCTCCAAAAAAAACCCAGCTGTCAATAGTTTGTTGTTGAAATAGACGAAATGATTCTCCTTATAGATATACCCATTTACATTGTCTAATAACCTAACATTATTAGAAGCTTTTAGCAGGGGTTTTGCCCCATCAGGTCCTGTACTTGATGGGGACCTTAGACTCCTTGTATACAAAATTTGAGCCCCTCTAACATAAAATCCTTCATCCACACCTGGTCACTTGCTAAAAAAAATAATATATATATTATATCAAACCCCATAGAATATGATCTATCAGAACAAACAAAAAACTCAGCAAAAGTATAAGGGAGATAACTCATACTTACTATCTACTAAACTGTCCTGGTTTATCTATAGGTGGATTGTGCACAGCTCCCTGAAAATAAACAATGGTAATATGCATTATATTGAAATGGCTAAGAACCAGTTTTCAACAAAGTGTTAGTAACATCAGGCTGCTCTATATCATTTCCTGTTTGTTGAGAACCTGGATCAAAAATTAAAAGTATATCTTGTAAAATTAAACATTAATCATCATTTTTCTTTCAATAGATTGGTTACCATGCTGATTGATTGGTGTTTAACCATACAAATTCATGTCTCATTCTCTGTTGGTTAAAAAATATAATAAATCATGCAAATATTCAGTTACGGTACATTCCAGAGATGTTGAAATCGATGCTTTCATCCTGAAAATATTTAGTAACATTCTATGTTGTCAATCTCTTACTAAAACAGGTAGATCATTCAATCCTGTGTGGCACATTCGAGAAAACATTATAAGCTTGCCATATATAACCAGACTTTCCCTTAATTTTTTTAACCTACTGGCCCGGAAGCTAAATTTAGAAAAAAAAAAATTTATTCAAACAAATTCTTTTAAAATTTTCACTTGTCCGAATCCAGTTTTACTTGTCCTGGGCTTTGGGCAAGTGAGTTAGAGTGAAGACTGTATAACTCCTGTTATTATTTTTCCTTGTTTCATAACACTACTACAAAACCTCTCCTAACAACACTAATGTTTTTATTACAAGGTAATATACATACTTTGACATTAAATTTTGATCAAATGTTTTCTTGCAAAATATCTACATCACATGCACCTTTGATGTGGTAATCTTGTTAACACCTTGCCAGACCATGCTTCATTTAACATTTCTTTTGTTTGGTAATAAACAAATACATGTACATGTATTCTCAACCGTACCAGATGTTGTTAGGATTTCTAAAGCTTCTATCAGGCTTATTTTCTAAGCCAAAAGAATTATTAATTTTGCCATGGCAACTAAAGTTAATATGTATAATTAAAAATAGAAACTTTCAAATATTGATCATACTCAATTTTCCAGGACCTATATAGTGACTTATAGATATAGAAAGCTTGCACAGCTACAATGTACTGTCTAATGAAACCCCAGTCATGTGTAGGTGTCTGTTGGGCTTTTAGTCGGAGGTCTATATAGTGACTTATTGCATATAGAAAGCTTGGACAACTATAATGTATTGTTTGATGAAACATCAGTCATGTGTAGGTGTCTGTTTGGTTTTTAGTCGGAGGTCTATATAGTGACTTATTGGATATAGAAAGCTTGCACAGCTACAATGTACTGTCTAATGAAACCCCAGCCATGTGTAGGTGTCTGTTTGGCTTTTAGTCGGAGGTCTATATAGTGACTTATTGGATATAGAAAGCTTGCACAGCTACAATGTACTGTCTAATGAAACCCCAGCCATGTGTAGGTGTCTGTTGGGCTTTTAGTCGGAGGTCAATGTCTGTAACCTCTCGGTCATTGCTCTTTATAAATTGTAATAACTCTTCATAAATTTTCTATATTACATGCACCACATGACATCACGTTTTTGTTGGTTAATAGGTAGGTGTAGGGTTATGGAGGTTTGACACCACTTTCAACAATATTACAGTAATATCATGGCCGTCTGCTTTACTGGTGAAGGATACCTACACCACTTTCAACAATATTACAGTAATATCATGGCTGTCTGCTTTACTGGTGAAGGATACCTGAGTATGCAGAGAAAAACTATGGACCAATCTTGATGTTGGGAGATCAAGCAAGTCCTGTGTCAAGTCAGGTTCCATTATAGAAGAAAGCTTTGATACCATAGAATTTTATTTTCGTTTCTTAACGGCATAATTTTGAAATCATTTTCTTTAATATACTAGGGCAGTGATTATGATTAAAATTTTAATAATGGGACATTTTTTTACATTCTTTGTAAATATTTCTGATTTCAATGGGACATTTTCAGATGGAATGAGATAAATAGCACATGGCCCCTCTAATCCCAATCACTGCTAGGGATGTGAATTTAATTTAATCTGTACATACAGCAGTCCTCTCTTATAAGACCACACCTTCTGAAATGAAAAAGTGTGTTAAGGGGGACAAGTATTTTACTATCTAAAAGCATTTGAAATCTGGCCAGGGCCGTCGTGATTGTGATTGTATGGTAGTTCGATTTATAACTAACTATACAATCAGTGCCTATCACCAATAAAGTTGTGAGTTCGAATCCTGCTCAAGAGAAGTGTACTCAATTCAACGTTAAGTGATCAAGTTTGTCAGGGACTTGCAGTGGTTTTCTCCACCAATAAAACTGACTGCCACGATATAACTGAAATATTGTTGAAAGTGGCATTAAACACCATAACCCTAACCCTTGAAATCTGGCCTGAGAAGAGGAGTGGCCTTATAAGAGGCAGACTATTGTATCAAATCTAACTAAAACAACACTAACTATATATATATAATGTTGTATGTAATTTACAAATTCATAATAATATTTAGAGAAAGCTGAAAGAAAATAAAAAAAAGACTGCTAAGCAAAATAATAAAATATAACAAAAATTGCCGTCTAATATGGCTAGCAACTACTGGTACATTTTCACATCTATACAAATGTCCAGTATCTGACCTTATAAGGTCATTGAAAATTTACCAAAATAACGGGACTGTCCTGATATATCAAAGTAGCCATAGAACTATTATCAAGTAATTACAGTGAAACCTGTCTAAATCGAAACCTGGATAAAATGAAATCCTGTTTAAACCGAAACTTGAAATAAAGTCCTAATGTTGGAAATCTTTGTTAATTTAACCTGTGTAGACTGAACACCTGTCTATTCCGAAAACAAAACTTGGTCCCACGGATGTTCAGTTTAGACAGGTTTCACTGTATATGGTTCTCCGTTAAGGTTAGAGGTGAGCCTACAGGACTAGCTTACGTCCTCATTGTCTGTAATGTTGACGTGTATTTTTTATACCCATGTACCCATTTTTACCTCTTCTGAGTAGGGCTATTAAGGTAAACAAATGTAAATAGAGATATGTTACATTAGGGGTGTATCATGCTTTAAGACAGAATATTATGTGATCCAATATGTAACACACAGTGAATATTAAAGATTTTACAACACTTATATATACATATATACACTGGAAGATAAATAATTTAATATTTGTGGTTGAATACCTACGTACAAAAACAGTTTTACCACAATGTTTAGTAAAAGGGGGGGTTTTACAATGATCGACACATTAAAAAAAATGAGTGAAAGATCTATATAGGAAGAAAAATTAATTAAAATCAAACTGTGAAATAAAATTATAGCCAAAGCCATAGCTAAAAAGCATAATTTGAGTGCCACCTTCACACAATACTACCTTCTGGCTTTCTGTTTTCTTTTTTCTCTCCGTTGGAGAAGTAGTAGCCGAATATGAACGATATCTACCTGGTCCCTACATGCGTAATTAAAAATACAAAATAAACACACATCCCGTCATTTTACATTAATATGTCATGAACAAAAACTAGTCATCTTCCTGCCTATTTCTTTTGTATACATCGGATGATTCTACCCATTTGTAATAATACTGTGTGTTATTCACGTTATGGATTTGTAAATCCCACAAGGAAAATCAAACATCTACATTGAGTGACTCCATAAATGTTTAAATTCAAACGGAAGAAAGATCTACGGCACAAAAATAAAATATTTACCTTTGAAAAAATGATTTGGTCCAAGATGCATCAAATTAACATTCATTCAGCATGCAACAATAACGATTTTAATTTAAGGGTGGGGCTGCTCCCACCTTTAACCATCACTGATAATTTGTTAAATCCACAAATACACAAGGTATATTCAATACTACTTTCACAAATAAAAGCATCCATTACGTTTTGTTTGTTGTGGTTAATTGTAAAGCCTTGATCATCTATATTTTATGACAATAGAGAGGTCTTTGAACTTAAGAAACAAAAGGATATTATCATTGTCAGGGACAATATATTTAAACATTCATTTTTCACTTGTTCTTTAAATATTATGATTATTTTTTTCACAAAATAAATACTGACCAAAATATCAATAATTTATCAAGAAAATTATCAATCAATGCTTTAAATGGTAAGTTCCCTTCGGTGACCCCCTCTTATTAACAGATCAATAATCAGGTAAATTGATTTTAGATGTGAAGAATTACAAATTGTAATACAAAGGTAAAAACAGGAGTTTTCAGTCCCCTCCCCTCTTAAATCCTGGACTATTTTTCTTATATAAACATAAATTATGGAAATGAAAAAAATACATTTATTCAAATGTCCTTATATTCAATTTAAGCTGCATTATCAATATATTTTTATAATTAAAATTTTACTGATGTTTTCCATTCATTTTTAATTCAATGAGGGAGTTTTATTAATCGTAATGTACAAAAGTTTTTTTTTCAGCAGCTTGTATTTCTTTAATCCACATATTATATACATGTACCCCCTTTTTTCACAGAGAATCTATTTTTAGACATTCCATTTAGTGGGGAAAAGGTTTACAATATCATGACAAAGTAAGAACTACATTCTGCTAACCTGTTATATTTTATTGCCTGCTTCTGTGTTTTATTAAAACTATCATATTTTTTAACACTATCCATGAAGACTATGGTACATTTAATTGAAAAACAATGAATTCCTGCACAGTGTACATGCTTTTACCTACATTCCATATATCTTGCACCCCTATATAAACAATGACCAGGTGCATGCACTATGCCATACAAAGTGTGACACAAACAACAACCTTTAAATGTTTTATAACACCATAAATGTTAGAGTTTGCTGTATTATAAAAAGCATTAAATGCTAATATCACCATTAATTATTTCTATTTTATATTGATTCAACAGGAGAAGACCAAAAACAAATTGACAATTTCATCCAATGCTGAACACAATACAAATGTACATATTTTAATAATTCATTTAAAAACAGACAAGTAAATAATGCATCGAAAAAACCTCTGCAAGATGTTTTGCAGTGTGAGCACCTGCTGCCACCTTCTGACCATTTTTTTTACATGATCCAGGAACATTAATCACACTATACTCCTACCATGATTGTGGCACTGGTATGCTGTAATGCTACAGAACGAGAGTTTCAGCAAAATGTTTGATTATCTACTATAAATATATAATGAGGTTGAAATTTTCATCGTCAGGGAGAAATTCCAGATAGGAAAATATTTTAGAAAAGATATATTTGAAAGAGGGTAAAAAAGGGGGGCTAATTATGCTATTCTATTAATTTTTTGGGATGTTTTCCTTCTATGTCTATTAATAAATGATGATAAATTGTTTACTTACAACTTTTGCTTCTTGAAAAGCTATTGATGAAAATCCTGGTTCATAGTCTACGATACTCCTTGGTTGACATCGGTACTTCTCTACCGTAGACCGAGCATTGGGAGGATTCCATTCACTGTTGGTAAACAAATAAACCCAGTAAATGACCATGAACGCTGAACAAGATCATTAATTTCTCTCTTATTGAAATATACATGTAATGGCTAGATAATATGTTAATAATGACATTCAATACAGTAGCAAGATGTCACCATCTACAGCTGTTACAAATAATTCATCAAAAGTTCAAAATGTCATTATATAAAAGACCACAATCAGACAAAATTTTATGGTCAACATATAGTATAGCAGTAGTTTCAGATCACATACAAAGGGAAGTTGTCAGTTTCTTTGTAAATGTCACACAACAAAGAAAGATGATTTGAAATTAAATACAATGTAATGAGAAAAAATGAAATTGATTAAGCAATAATGTAACATCCATGTGTTTTACCTGTAATTTGTACCTGAGCTATCAATAGCCAATCTGTTGTATTGTGCAGGAACAGATTCTAACAGTTTAAATTTAGCCTTATGTGACTTTATACTACATGTTGTATTTTAATAGTTGCACAAATCAATAATACATGTTATAATCTATGGTTGAATATTACCTATTTTTCATGACATTGTCTTATTATTATTATTTCATTTTGAGGTCTGTTAATATTACAGATATAATGGAGGGAAATAATGAATAGTGTAAGAACTGGGGAGTCCAAAATATAATAAAAGATGGGAAGCTTCAGTATTTGGTCAGTCTCTCAAATACAGACATGTTAAGCACACATTTGTTGGCTGGCATACACTAAAGATATCTGTCCACGGCACACACACATTATCTGTTGAGCGACTCATAATGATGAATTAAAACCTCTTCAGTACATTGCAACAAAGTTGGTTGACTTGTACCTTTAGTCCTGTATTACATATTTGTACTCACATTTTTTGCTTAGAAAACCTTATGATGAGTTTGAGTATGAATTATACTCAATGACACAGATATATTACAAAACATAATTGAACATTAATAAATGTTGGCAAGACTATACAGCATAGTTAACTTTACACTGACATATACAAAATTAGGTCAGGACATAGTGATCTTTTGTTAACCACTATTGCTATCTACTAATATCACATGTACTTATAATTACATAATTCTACGGCTCATCTGTCTAATGTATTGAAGCTTTCTCCAAGATTTCTTACCCAATGAAACTTATTATTTTGAAAATATAAAATACACGAATTCTATTTTGGTCACAAACACAAAATCCATGAATTTACGAATCCACAAACTTTTAATTTTTAACCAAACCACGAAAATTGATACCCAAGAAGAAAAGTATATTCACAGTATATAACAAATCTGTCTTAAAATACCCAGATATGACCTAATTCTTGGATCAATATTAGGTCATGATGATCTTATTAAAGCATTTAAACTTTAAATATGTCACACCCACATGTTTAGAGAAAATTATCTTGAATATAGGATGGTGGTCAGGTAAATGAAATCAAAGAGTATCTGGAGTTAGGTGTTGGTCCTCGGTTAGAAACTGACAATCTTCATTATTTCAAGTCATTTTTTAAATACACACTGATAGTAATTTAAACCATATAACCTTGTGGTAAAGGATCGAAAGATGAACCAAAGATCATATTATCTATGTAAGGGAGATAACTTTTATAATGTTAGTATTTAATGGAACAATATCAAACTATCCAATTATGTAATAAAAAGCATCAAAATTTGAAAGCCTGAACTCTATCTGTCTAACGTGGGAACTAACTAATACTTTCTATTCTTACACCAAACACACACAAACAAACAAATCTAAGCCAAATCAGTGAAAAATGCTGATTCCTAAAATTCTGTAAATATGAACATTTTTGCACTAAAAACAATGGATTCTGCAACTTTTCATGGTGAACAGGTTTTGTGCAGAGGAAGACATATCAGTGATGTACATGATAAACTTTTTCATTGTTTCATCAGAACTTCTAATGGATTCCCATTTCCATATGCATTATTGTTTTTTAACTCTCTAAAAATATGTGAGTAACCCAACACCAATAAATAATAAGCAAATATATTCAACCAAAATGGTGGATAATATAGCATGTCAGTAAAAACAGAAAGAAATGTTTGTTATTTAATAAATAATAATTTTAACATCACCATAGAAATTGTTTATACCAGTAATCCAATTGAAAAATCACTGACCATTTATATAATCTTTAGAATTAATCAAGAAAATATTTCAATATTGATTTTGTTCTTATATCATGGTTGCTATGGTGATCATTCCAAACCATTGCCATCTTACCTTAGGAAATCAAAGAGTTCTTGAAACCATGATCTAGTATAGATCAGCAAGAAAATTAAGAGTTGAAGTGCAGTATAAGGGAAGTAACTCTAAAAGTCTTTCATTCATCAAAATTCAAAGATTTCATTTTGTAACTTTCAAAATAAGTTTGTTGAACATCAGAACAAAATGTAAATGTTAATTTGCTAAAACTTCATTACAGTTTGAATGAAACATCAGTCTGTGCCAAACACATTTTGACAAACTAGAACGAACAGCATTTTAGAAGATTTTTTTCTATTTGATTAAGCGAATTTTACTAGCCAGAACCAATTTTTAGTAGACTGGGGCATAGAGCTAGTGGTATCAAACAACCAATAAACATACATATATACAAGAAACAAGACAGTATACAAATATATAACAGATATATAATGATTGTGATGAAATTCTATAACAAATGAAAATAAATGATATAGGGGTGAAATGCAAAAAAAAAATCGACTATATTTCGTGAACCAGATAAGATGGCAAGGGTTGACACAATTATTGGGGGGAAATCTCCACTTTCAGCTCTAATTCTATTTCTATATATTAATAAGTCATATTTGAATATGATAAATACACAAAAAACTCCCTCTAAAATTCCTTCCCAATAAAAACGTGTGATTGCAATTTTTATAAAAATAAAAGCAAGTGGTATGTGCTGGGAAAATATTGGGGTTACATTAATGATGAACCTACTCTAGATAATTCAAGAAGTCTTGCACCTCTGCCGAAATTTCAGTATCTCTGAAATGTTGGAAAAGACTTGTAAAGCATATATTATAATCATCATTTATTTTGTATTTGTTTATCAATCATTTTTTTATACAAATAATATTTGTTTAATAGTAAGAAAACAATTATGATAACAATAATTATAAAACTTTAAAATATTTTAATAATAATTAAATCTTCTTCAAATTCAGTTCATTAATATATGAAAATTTACAATTATAAATCCATTAAAAAATAATTTAGCTGTATATATTACTTTTTAAATTTCTTTCAATTTCCATTTTTTTTTTTACAATTTAAAACATCATTTTCCTTTTCATATTAAATAAAGAATTTACGAGAAAAAAAATATTTACGTGCAACATCAATGCTAATAAAATTATTGAATTTGCAAACAAGGTGGTTCATGCATTTTAAGCAGTATCAAAATGGCTTGTGAAAAAGATATGAATTTCAATGCATAATACTGGGTCAGGATGTGTCAGGTAGATAACAATTTAACAAGCATTACATTGTTTTATAAATTAAATATGTACTTGTCGAGAGCAGACAAAAATTAGCATGCTTACACTTTTAACCATTAAATAACATAGGAAATGTTATTATTATTTTCATTTCTGTTTTGTTTCGGAAAAAGTAGATAACTGCTATTTTTTGGTTTTGGAAAGGGAGATAACTGCTTTTTTTTCTTGGTGAAATATGGGAAATAAGTATTTGTGAAGCTATGGATACAAAATACAATACCGTCAAGACCAAGTGACACTACAGCATCTCAGAATGCACATACTTATCATAAAAGGTGCATAAAGTGATGGAAACAGAATGGAAAAGGAAAAATATCATGACATTGTTTTCCTCCAATTTGATAAAAACATAAATGGGGATTTATAATGTTAGATTCAATGGCCATGATACAAATTGATGCATACAACATACTGAGAAAAACTTCCAAACTAGAACTATTCATAGTAATGTACAATTTGCTATTAGTATTTTTTTGGAATCCCAAGTGCAGTTTATGGACATACATTTAACAGACAGACAAACATTATTTAACAAACAAACAAAGATAATTACAAGTCACATACACATGATGCATCAAGACGAAGACATAACATATATAATAACATGTTAAAACTTTAGTTTATCTTCTGGGATAAAATATTTAATAATTGTTTTAAAATTAATAAAAAAATAAAAATCACATTATAACAAGACCACAATATAACAAGGGCAACGCAAAGCGTAGCGTATCCCCTCGCCTAAAAATTTGACCAGGTGACCTTGACCTTGAAAACCATTAGTGTTCCAGATTCTCTTAAGGACTAAGTATGTACCAAGTTTGGTCAAAATTCATTGTAGGATGTACTATATCCCTTCGTAACTTCGCTGGCGAGGGGATAATTAATTTTTGAGAAACTGAAACACCACTGTTGTCCAGAATATAGCTGAAATACTGCTCCAGATCTGGACTTTAAGTAATCTTCAATAATTAATAAAGAAATACTACTAAACAAAACACCTTTAAAAGGGAGCTAACCCAAATATTTCATTTCCATTGACAAATAGATAGATATTGCACAAAAATCAACTTGTAATGTAGATCATTCTGATGCAATACTTTGGACTTAAGGTTGCAATTTAAAATCATCATTTTTAAAAGACAATGAGATTGACTTGGAATGAGACAAACATTTGTACCTTCTTCTTTAAGAAACAGAAACACCACTGAATACTATTGACAAAAGATTGATAATGCATAAAAAACAGGTAGACATGTACAATGTGTAATCGATGAAATTGTCTAGCAAATTTATAATATTTTCAAAATTTCACAAGATAATTCCATCCAGTATGGGGAATCACACCAATATTTACTTTAAGAAATGACAAGCCACATTAAATTTAATAGTGTACAAATGTATGTTTTAATTCCAAGGACTGGTTTAGATTTACTTCAAAATTTTGTTATATTAATACTTTCATTAAACTGAAGTTTTAACATTTTATCACAAATAGATCTTACCTTTGTAGATATTTTTATAAGAAAAAAAAACTACACAAATCCTCCAAAATTCTCATTAATTTTTTCCCAAATGGCAGACAAATTTTCAATCAAAAACTAAAAACAGAAGGAAAACCCATGTCAATGTACTTACAATGATTTGGGTTTGCTTGACGATTTAAAATCAGCTTTGAAATCTGATAAACTTTTTGTTCTGGATTTTAATTTAGATGAATTGTCTGGTTCCGATCTGTAACCTGCTTCTATATCTACAATAAAAAGAAGAACAATCATTAAACAGTCCTTAAAAACAAACAAAATATAACTGTATCATATATAATGACCTTTACAAGGAAATGGTTGGTCAATAGACTATAATGATATCAAACTGAGAAATAACATCCTACCACCATTTTATTATTTATCAACATTTATTTAGTCAGCTACAATGTATACTTGAATCGCTCATCTGATTATTCATGCACTGTTTGGGTTCAAGCAACTTGTAGTTAGAAATGCCAATATTCTTTGTCATGTTTTTTTGCCAGATATTGACGAAATAATGACTTTTGTGGATGACACCACAAAGATTCCTACAAAGTTTGGTTCCAATTGGCCCATTAGTTTCAGTGCAGATGATCATCGGTGAAATAGGAAATATTAATGATGCAGTCTTCGAATTTAGCCACAAGCCCGACGGCCCAGGTCAGTAAAACAACTGTCTGGCTTGTGAAATTTCTTCAACATGTTCGAAATCTGGTATTACAAGCCAATTGTATGTAAAGAAAAATGTCAAAAATACTGATTTCGGGCTGGTGTGTCAAAAAGTTAACCGTGAAGACTGATGATGACGAAAGGCAATGGGCGACAGATGCATAATAATCGGCAAAAAGAATCCTTTCAAATTCTGGTAAATGCTTTCATTCATATAGGTTTTAATCATGCACTGAAGTTGATTATTACTTTGTATGTGGCTGTAGTGGCTGTGATCGTAGCCGGTTAAATCAATCGATGTCAATCACCCTTAAAGATTAGAAATATCATTGAAAGTGAAGGTAAATTCAAGAATTACCTCTTGGAACCTCTCAAATATCTTGAGACTTGACATTGTCTAAATATTTAAATGTAATACAGTTTTTATATTAATTAAGCTAAGAAGATTATATTTTCTTAGGATTTGGTACAAATAAACTGAAGGAAATATATATATGCATGGTGCATATTTACAAGAAGTAGCTCCTATTACTATCTTCTCAAGTTCTTATCAAGACAATGATTCTGTTATGAAAAAAAAACAATTTCTGGCTCTTTTGTAAATGACATATATGTCCTGTCTGTCATTAGGAGTAACAAGACAGCTATAAAGGTCCATACCTTTATTGTACTAGCACAAGTATCTTCCCCTCCAACTCCCCCTTCTCCAAAAAAAACAAATAAATTTCCAGTAAAACACACTGAAAATGAGCCACATAACCGACGATGCATGCATTTTTCTTGTTGTGCATAATGAAGAACACCATTTGTATGTGCAATATCTGATTGTATGCATTCATCATCCATCAAAAGTGTATAATACACAAGCCTATGTTTAACTTTCTATAGGCATATACAAGCTTCTTCTTAATGCAACCTCAATATCTCCAAATAAGTGTTTGGCTGTCAATATACACTTATTTGTACATTTTGTTTGATACCTTTCTTGCCTGTAAATTGTTCTTTCCTTTGGTTAAAGTCTGACTTTGTTATTTTTTCTCTTTGTGTAGAAGACAATCTATCGTTCTGTTTATTCTTTTCACTGACTCGAAATTTGGATGAGTCTTCTCTGTATGTAGAAGGAAGTTCGTAACTGGGTTTGTATGGATTTTCTTCTGTAAAGAAATAATAAAAAAATAGTTAATACAACCTTCCTAGGAGCGTATTAAAGATTCAAAAGTCGTGATTTTAGTTGAACTATAAGTTATTAAAGTCTGGATTTTGAGTCAATCAAACCCCCTTCCCTTTGAACAATCCTGACTACCTGCCTGAGAAAATTTTGAACAGGGATATTTCATATTTTGTGTACTAAACTGCAAAGATGTAGTTGTTTACAGACTCGTCAAAGAAAGTTAAATGACCAGATTATAAAGGTCAACAAGTGCAGGTTGTATAATGGTGAGAAAGGCTAAAGTATTTTTTTCATTTTAATAGAAAGGATTAACTTTGTTACATATGACTGGGAACTTGTTTTCTTTATAATATAAAAATGCATACTTTATTCATTAATATTTTAGAAGGAACTTGGATCTCAAGCTGGTTGAGGGCACCAAAAAGTTTTTTTTCTAACCTTTTTTAATGTCATTTTCAGACCCGATACACTCAAGACTGGGTATTTAACCAAGCTATAATCTCAGGATAATTGTTAGTCAGTCTAGACCTTAAATATTTAGCACAACCTTTCATAAATTTGTAATAAACTCTTACAAAATATGAAATTTTGGAAATCTAAAAGATACACCATTCTAGAACCTCATACACAAAAAGTCATGCAGGAAAATAATATAAATAAACTAATAATATTATTGGCATCATTACACATGCATTTTACAGTGAAACCTGGTACGATAATCTCTCTTATAATAATATCATTTATGAATAAAATGTCATATGATCACTCACACTTTCCTGGCTTGATACAGACACTTCAAATAATAAGTGGCAGGGTTAAACTAGGTCCCAAACCTCTCCTATAAGTGAAATGATGTAGTCATGTAAGTGTTGATTTTAAAAGACCTTATTTAGAATACAAAAGCAAAAAAAAAGGGGGGGGGTTCTCATTCCAGGTTTAACTGTACAATATATAAATTTTCAACAAGGTGAACATCAAATGACTGATGAATGTACAAGAACAATAAGACCAAATAATAAAATTCTATAGCTACAAGGTGACCGAACAGTCAATCTTAACAGTTTAAAAGTGTCACCAACAATACATAGCGGTAAGTATTTAAATCTATAATACGATATGACAGTTATAAATTGATGACCATGAATATACCAGTTTACATGACATTGAATAAATGGCCTGTTTAACTTCATATCATGTCGACATCAAATTTTATTCACCATCGTTAGGCAATTATTATATTTCTTGAACAACATATTTATGTACATGTAGTTTATGTGAAGAATAATTATTAATGTATTTGGAATTGGTCCTTATAGTAATAAAAATTGCCATGGTAAAATAATTTGTAATTATATACAGTTCCCCCCCCCCCCCCAACAATATAGACAAGAAGAATTATAAACATTATCTTTAATTATTGGGTGACTTCCAAATACTATATCACCTGACAAAGTCAAGAGAATTCTGCCAAGAAAAATAAACCTAAATGTCGTTCAAGACTTAAATCCCTCAAAGAGATATCCAAGCTATCAAATCTTAGAAATCACAACCATGTTAAATTGTCCACCAGGCCTCACCATCATAAAACTTCAAAGAAAGGGCTTTAAATTCAAACTCCGAAATTGTCCAATCAGAATGCTATACCTACTATATACAGTTTCCTGAATGGATAGTTTTTTAGTATTAATATGAGTACTAAACTTGTAAGTTTCATTTACCAACCCCTGACATGCCAGATTCTGCTTAAGTACCTTTAATTAGAATACAGGCCTGTCAATAAGGAGTGGTACCAGGTACTTTTATCTACCTAAAGTGGTCTTTGGTACCTCTCGATTTTAAAGAGTGTTGTATAAGATACTCATGAAAATTGTTCAAATTTTAATAAAAAGTACCACCTGTAAATAGTGAAGTACTGGTAGACTTGAATAATATTGAAAGCCCTGAGAATATAAATGAAAGAAGAGTGTCAATCTCTTTCCTGGTAGAATTGCCAACGCTCTCTCAAAAAAAAAAAACCCCAAAACAGGACGAGTGGCACTTATGAAATGGATGTTCTGAGTGTCTGTGTGAATGGTATGTTATATCTTCAAAGGATGTTCTAAGTGTCTGTGTGAATGGTATGTTATATCTTCAGTTCTTTCTTCATTTTTGTTACTATAATGACTTACTGGTAACTGTCTCCTCTACAACTGGTTTCTGTACATCTAAAATGAAATGTTTTTATGAAACAACACACAAGCAGGGTATGGTCAATGGTCAAACATGAGACATCAATCAGTGGGGTATCACATTTCATATCTGACAAATTTTGTTTCTTACTTATTTGACATTAAACACCAATCAATCGATCTTATTTCAATTTCATTGAAGGCATACTGTCTAAGATTTCGATTAGAAAATGGAAGTGTTTCTTCTCTCTAACTAATTATAAAAGTGATTACATGCAATTATGAAATAATTTCTAGGAAGTTTCAAACTTTAGCTGCATTTTAAGAGTCAGCTGTAAAATTCTTCATTTTTGAATTATTGTCCAAGATGGTAAAATTTCATTTCAAAGACTACTGATAAAAAATTCTAACCCTTGATTGTGCTATAGAATTAATCAGAGAAAAAATTCTAAATAAATTCTATTGAGAACAATCTAAGACATTAATGGTTTGGTTTATGGTGTTTAATGTCACTTTCAGCACTATTTCAGTTATATTATGACGGTCACTTATTGGTGGAGGAAACTGGAATACCTGGAGAAAACCACTGACCTGTCGCAAGTCATTAACAAACTTTATCACATAATGTATCTAGTAAACCTCCCCATGAGCAGGATTCAATCCTTTAATTTAATTTGTCAGATATGATACAATATGCATAGCATATGACCACAACAAACATAACATTATTAAACAATATCTACAGAGTATGTCATTGTTTATGATCATATTTTACATATGACTTTGAAATGGCATGCAATGCTACCAAGGCCTTTCAATAAGGGGTGGTACCAGGTACTTTTACCCACTTAAAATGGTCTTTGGTACCTCCTAATTTCAAAGAGTGTTGCATAAGATATTCATGAATGTTAAAATTTTAAGAAAAAGTACCACCTGTAAATGGTACACTTGAAAAATATTGAAAGCCCTGGTTACATAGTTTCTTTCAGTCCATGACTTAAAAAGTTGAAAATATTTCTTAAGAAGAAAGGTTGGACCTTTGAATTTTTTACTAGTACAGCAAAACCTGCTTAAACCAAACTGTATATTAACCTGAATCCTGTATAAACCGAACTTTAAATAAATAAAGTCACAATGTAGGAAATATTTGTTAATTTAACCTGTATATACCGAACTCCTGTCTATTCCAAACACAAAAGTTGGTCCTAAGGAGGTTCAGTTTAGACAGATTTCACTGTATTATAAAATTTTGACCAGAATTTTAATAAAAAGCAAAAATATTTAAAAATTAATGTAAATAAAATCTCTAAATACTAGTACATTATATACATCTAGTATTAATAAATTAAAGGATTACGGAAAGTTTTAAACTACCAGTGGTATTCATAAATAAATAAATACAAAAAATGTACTGGTATTTAATCTATGTTTTAAGACATCATATATATCATAAACAATGACAGTAGAACTAAGATATTACAGTAATATTTATAGATCCATAGCCCATTATAAATTCTGATTATGATTTTATTTACTAGCAACAAAGCAATGAGATAAATATACCTCCCATCAATACATTCTATTGTAATAGAAATACAAAAAAATATGACAAAAACATTCGGAACGCTTCGCTTAATCTTATCCATGGCCACGAATTGATCAAAGACACATATTGCTTCGTAGATTTGTAAACTGATGCAAAATTAACAAAACTTTCGTAATAATTGATTTCTGATCTATTTAAATGTTTCTTTATTTTGTAACAGATAAGAGTGATGAGCAGCGGTCCTCCGTCCCAAGACCAGTAAAACTTTGCTCAGATCAGTAAATTTTTCATTTTTTATTTAGAACTTGACCAATTTAATAAAGAATTTGATTCGGACCAGTAAATTCAAATTTTCATTTCGAAGACTGATATGCAATTATCTATAATAATTTTCACCTTTAAAGAGGCCATTTGATCATGCGAAAAAAACATCTAAAAATACATGCAGCATACAGAAAGATCAGAGTACAGAACTCTGTTACTATAAAACATACACAGCCAAGTATGTACATGTAAGGCACTTTTGTTCATATGATTATTTTTATAGATTTTTAGATAATTATCAATACTTCATACATCTTAATCTTTTGATTTTATCGAAGATATTCATATCAAATCATATGACATTTTTACAAATGAATGATAAAAATGTTGGAATGTTATGGGAATAATAATTAATAAGACATATATAAATGTATTACTTATTTGTGAAATTTTGTCATTTATAGCAAACCATGATCGATTTTGGTTTTATGCTTTTTTTGTGTGTGGCTTGTTACTATAATTTTAAGGCTTGAAATTGAAATGACTGGACTCGTAATCCCCTTATTCCCCCCAATCAGACAGATTTTTGGACTCGTAATCCCCTTATTCCCCCCAATCAGACAGATTTTTGGACTCGTAATCCCCTTATTCCCCCCAATCAGACAGATTTTACATTGCTTGCATTCAATATTTGACCTTTTAATAATAATTGGAATTCATGCTAAAAGAGTATTTGACATTGAAATAATAAATTGAATTTGTGCTTAAAGTTTTTTCGCCTCTAAACTAACAAATAGTTTTAATCAATTTCTGATCTGTCAAACCTCAAATCTAAAAAAAGAAAAAAATTCCACTATAAGCCAAAGGTCATTGTCATTTGAATCTAATTTTGATGATCTAGCACAATTCAATATGTACCTTCCTCTAGCTATTTCTTGTTTAATAAATCAAATTGCCAACACAGTAGTCCCCCTCTTATAAAGCCCCTCCCACAAAATAAAAGGCCATCCCTCTTAATTGTGATGCCAGATTTCAGATTCACTGAGATAGTAAATTACTACTAAACTGTCCCTCTCAAGAGAAGCCACCCCTCTCATAAGGCCACTTTTTAATTGCAGCAGGGATGGCCTTATAAAAGGAGGGACTACTGTGTATACAGTTGATAATACTGTACCTTCTTTGGGTTTCGGTTCCACTTTTCTTTCTGGGAATTCATATGTAGGCTTGTAGGAGTTGGATTCTGAAATTATAAATAACAAATGATATGCATTTAATTTTTTCATTCCAATGTGTTGACTGCAAACGTTTTTTGATGCCAGGTCTTGCTACAAGTCTAATGAAAGTTATACATTTCTGACAAAAGAAATTATGTTTCCCTGAAAATCAACATTTGAAAAAAATAAATGAAAAATGAAGTAAATAAACAAAACTTTATAATGCACACTTGTCATGCACATTCTCAGGGTTTGAAAGATGATGATGATGATAGAAATGATATGTAAATGATTTTAAGATGTTAATAAATTAATCTACATTTTCACAAATATCCATGAATCAATAAGTGACAATATAATGTCTTTATGATCATACTATTTTGTTTCTTTTGAAATAAATCAGCAAAGATGTGGATAAAAAAAAAAGTTTCAAATTCTACCAGTTTCTCCTTATTAGAACTTCAAATTCTACACATGTCTTCTTATCAGAGCTTCAATTTCTACCAGTTTCTCCTTAAAAGATCTTTTAATTCATTCTATAATTTACACAGCAAAAAATATTTTGAATCTAAATCCTACAATTTCCTTTCTGGTAATTAATGCTTTCAAAATAATCACTCAGGATCCTGCATTATTCAGGAAAAAAAACCTTCCCAACATTTCTCCTCCCATACGAGCCTCTCTTTTCCCCATTCAAAGCAATACAAATATAAAACTTTAGAGGGTTTCCCATCAAACCATATAACAAAAACAACAATGGGAGATTTCCTTCACCAGACATTAAATTAACATTACAATACAGTACAGTTTTAGACATTAGCATGCTGTCCATCAATAACCAACCAACTGCTTTAATTCTCAGGATGGAGTATTATATAAAATACCAAATTAATCATCCTATCATGTTTGTGATGTAATCCATCAGACTATAGTCAAAAACATTCAATTCAAGGTTTTTTGTGTTGTTTATGCCACATTTCTTATAATTTATTCCAATCCAGGGATTTGTCTCTCTATTATTGATGTACATGTATATGATGAGTTTCTGGTAATGCTAATTTTACGACTAATGCCATACATAGCAATGTCAATGTCACTTAATTAACCTTTCCTTATCTCTACATTTTATTGGTGGCAGAAGTGGGATATGTGAAACAAATATCCATGATTAAGGTAGAGAATGGTAGAAAGAAAATGTTGTTACGATTTTCAGATAATTTTGTAAGGAAATTCTTTATTGCAATAAAATGATAAGAAATAATCCAATGACATTTTATTATTCTTAAAATTATTCTTTGAGTATCCTGTATGATTGGCAAGGACTTTAACAAAAAATATTTCCAGAGATCAGTGTTAATTGTGGAGGTAATCAGTGTATCCGGAGAAAATCACAAAACCATCAATTTGCCCAAAAAAATTCCATTTCATTAAACATTCCTTACAAATTGTCACAAAAGTTATCATAATGGGGATTACACTTCATTAAAAAAAAAAAAAATGTCAAAATGTACCAAATTTCTGAACCAAGTTATCCTACAAATGGTTGAATATCAAGCATTTCCTGTTGTCAGATATTTATTAAATTTGAAATATCATATTAGTATTTGCCTTTCTACAAGAAAAATTAACCTTGTAATGCAGTAGTCCCCCATCTTGTAAGACCACTCTTTATGCAATGAAAAAGTGGTCTTATAAGAAAGGGCTTCAGTATTTAAAATATTTTTATCTACTGCTATACAGAGGCATCAGATAATGTTTTCATGCATAATTATGCTAAGTTAATTGATTAAAGCAAATCTGTATTAGTTAATGACATTGACAATGATGGGCTTGGAGAAGGTGGTAAAAAGACACATCATTCGAAGACTCCTTTTTCTGGAAAAGAAGATGAAGTTTCGAATAAAATTAATTGCAATTTCTGCATTCAATTGTAACACAATTGCATATGAACATATAATATAACTTGGTAATGCTTGCTTGCTAGTTAGTTACAACATAATATCCAAGGCCATGCAATTCTCATAAGATATGACAATTGTACATTCAAACTTAAAAGGAGGGTTTATGGTGTTTAACACCACTTTCAACAATAATATTTCAGTTATATTGTGGCGGGGTACAGATACATGTCAAAATATTTTAATAATTAAAACTGACACAGAACAGAGCTGTCAATTATTGTATATATCAAGAAATGATTTGCAGAAATTTGGAAAATACTGAATAAGAAGATTGCTGTGCACCCAGCATGTACTTGAAACCTAATAGAATCAATGAACATAATTTTGATCTTTTAAAGTTTTGACACCTCTTTCAAATTTTTTATATCTACTATTGCTTGGTTTCCAGATGGAGGGAGTTCAAACGCCATCAGAAAAATATTACATCAGAAATTAAGTAAATTAATTTTTTTCCCACAATAGGGTCGAAATGACACTATCTTTCAAAGATGGTTGGTTTATGGTGCTTAATGCCACTTTGAACAATATTTCAGTTATATTGTGGTGGTTAGTTTTATTGGTGGAGGAAACCAAAGTACCTGGAGAAAACTTCTATTTTCGAAGAGCTGGGATAAGTAAGGCAAAAATAAATAAAATTAAGAACATGAATTACAATGTCTCTGAAATGGTAAATAATTCCTTGTCAATTTTTTAAAGGAATAATTTTAACATAAAATTTATTCAATTTATATAATGCTATTTTAAAACAATTGTTGAAGTGAGTGAAGAATAGTTAAGAAATAATTCATGGAAGCCATATGTATATATTGTTTTTACCACGGGTAGGCCCTTTATGTCACGAAGTTTTACCCTGAGCGTTAGCAAGGGGTAAAAAGCTGACATAAAGGGCCTACTCGTGGTAAAAACAATATATACATATGGCTTCCATGAATTATTTCGATTCTAATATGTAAAAATTGGTAAAATATCGTTATAAATTGTCGATGATGTCATAAATTACAATGGGTGTAGGTATATATTATTTTTACCACGGGTTTGGACTCAAAGCGTTTGAAGGACGTCATATTAGAATTACCTGTAGTTACATTCAAATACAAATGAAACAAGAACATGAAACATTCATACATATAAACATATACAAAGGGGGTAGGGATACACAAGACATATAATGTTAACTAAACTAAAAAAATTCTCACCAAACAGGGCACTCACTGAGACAGCATTGAAATAAAATAATAAAACAATTATACACATACTGCAAAACACATGCACAAACATATACAATACAATGATGTTTAAAAAAAAAATCATTAAAACTTCACTTGTCAAAATCTGAAGAAAAAACACACATCTTGTATTTAAAGTTTGAATGAATCTTAAAAGAATAAGTATCTGTTATCTGCTAGGTTTTTTCCCCTCCTGTTTAGATCATTTATATCTTTGATACACAAAACAGAAAGTACGATACCTTTTTTTACAAACATTTCGCTATTATTTATAAATAACATAAATAAAGGGAAGGGGGCTATTATTAAAAATATATAGAGACATACAAACAAATGATATCCAATAAGTGTTGAAATTATTTTTTTGCAAATTTTAGCTTACAGTGAAGGTGCAGGTGTTGGGTTTGTGGTGTTTAACACCACTTTCAACAATATTTCAGTTATATTGTGGTGGCTTTAAAAAAAGTGCAATTTTTAGCTACATATATATGTGTCAAGTGTGTAGAGTAGAGGAATGGAATGGATTGTAACCTCTGGCTAATGAAGATTGTGATCCCCTAACAGAACCTCAAACTAAATATGTTTTAGGGGGATCCCCTCACAGACCCTGGAAATTAAATATTTTTTTAATAGTGACCCCCCACCCCACAGACCCTGAAAACTAAATATTTTTTATTTATAAAGTGTTAAATAAGAATTACATATGACCATCACTACTATGGAGATAATTGCCATTTAAATATACCATGTAAAAAAAAATCCACCAAACTTAAGAAATGTGTTTAGTGCATTAGTACTCTATAATAAATGAGAATTGTATAAGGTCAAATGTACTTTTACTAAACAGATCAAAGTTAACTGTACTGAAAATCAAATGTTCAAATAATATGATTTCTATATGATATAAGTCAGGTAAGATTACCCTTAATATCATGATGATTGAATAATCAGATCAATAATACATAATTATCACAGATGATAAATTGATTGACAATGTTAGGGGGATATTTTCTGACATAACACTCATGTTTTATACATTACAACATATACCCTGACATCATACAAGAGAGGATGTGAATGTAATGTTTTAAATATGTGAAATTAATGATTAGAAAATGGTATATATATATACAGTGAAACCTGTCTAAACTGAACACTGAATCAAACGGAATCCTGTATAAACCAAACTTTAAATAAAGTCTCAATGTAGAAAATCTTTATTAATTTAAACTGTATTAAGAAGAAAAAAACCTGTGTATTCCAAACACAAAAGCTGATTCCAAAGAAGTTTGGTCTAGACAGGTTTCACTATATATATATGTGTGATTAGGTACATAGAAAGACAACACATATTCCCCCTGCATTTAAAACGGCCACCTTGTGAAGACCAAATTATAAAAACCTGACCAAAATTTTGTCAAAAAGTATTGTTGCATGCATGCTTTCATTGAAAACCCCTTTCAAATTTACTTTAATAAAAGCAAGAAAAGGGAAATCTATCCCCCAGGCCTTGCAGTCATAAAACTTTCTGAGTCCAATATCATCCAATCAAAACACATTAGATATTGGATACTTCGTTCTGATTGGCTCGTTTTTCAGTACGAGTACAAAACTTGCACTCAAAAGTTTTATGACTGTTAGGACGGATATTTTCTCCTAATTCCACAATATCAAGTTTTCTCACATGATTGTACATGTGTACAAGGCATATTCGATAAGAGATGCTGGTCTGAAATTCATGCATCTCACAACATAACCTTTAAACATTGCATTAGAGTGTGAAAACACTGCAAAAACACTATATTGGTCTCAATTTTAAAACATCCAATTGAATATGATAAATGAAATTTGGAATCGGTAACACAAGCAACAAAATGTGGTGTTAGGAGGATAAACAACTCAAAAAACAAACATTTGGAAGCGGTAGTTTTCAGTAACAAGCAAACAGATGTGAAAGGGAGAAATCTGAAAATCCAAAATACAATTTTTTCCCCAGTTAATGGTATGAACAGGGATGAGCTCATAGAATTACATATGTAAACCACAAACAATGATAAAGAACCAAATTTGTCAAATACATTGTTTAAAAATGTTTGATTTACATTTAAAAATGTGAGAAAAAAAAGTATTCCAAGGACAAATTACTTAAGATAGTAACAGGCTTGAGTCATACTACATTTGTATAATACATGTTTAAATATTTAAATATGTTATTTATTTCTGCTAAAACAAATGTTATAAAACAAATGTTCTATCAATTCTTGATTTACACTTTAAAATGTGAGACAAAAAGTGTATTCCAAGGACAAATTATGTGAAATAGTCACAGGTTTGAATCATACCAATACATGTTTAAATATTTAAATATATTATTTATTTCTGTTAAAAAAAATTGTTGTAAAACAAATGTTCTATCAAGTGATTAAATAGCTGAAAGGAGAGACACGTGTTCAGTGAAGTTGTATTTACTGTAAATGGTATCATGATAAACTGTATACATGTATATTATTTTTAACTGTTACCTGTATAAAAGCCATTAAATAGGTATTACAACGCATATTAATTCATTACAATGATTTCAATTATACAAAATTAATTAGGGAAATAATTTGACAAGCTTTCATACAGTCTAGATTTCCTGTTAAAAAAAACAGATATTTGTTAATAAATGGACACCCTTTGATCTTAGCTGTGGGAACAGTTTATAAAATCACTGGTTCCTTGTCTTTACACTTCTTAATATTTAATTAGTCACACCTGTATATAAAGGCCACTCAAGGGAACCTGACAATGTGGCCTTTATGAGCAGTTGTCCTTTATATACAGGTTAAAATTATATGCACTAATGGGGAAAATGAGACTGCTCTTTATAGACAGTGATTTGTTATATAAAGGTGTCCTTTAAGGCACGTTTGACTGTATATCTGTAATGGAAGGACTAAAAGCATGCTTGTCAAATTCATTCAAATCAATTTCACCCCAAAGCCTGTTCCTCAATGAAAGCCATTTTTTTAATGTCTGTATTACAATTAACATACTGGTCAAGGTAAAAAACCTAAAATATTTTATTTTGAAAGCAGGGAGTGGTATGAACAGAACATAAACTTAAGTATACATGACACCTAGCCTGGACATAAACGGCACTTTTAACTTCTAACTGATAGGCACTAACTAAATCAGGGTATGTGTCTCTTTCGTCTAAATAATCCATATGTAATCATTTGTGGGACAATATCTTTTTAAAAAATCTTGTAAATAAAATTATATACATGTTGTATAACAGAATGACAATTTGCCAGGTGATGTCAAAATTGAATAGTCCTGGTATTTCAAAATTATTTAATTTTCTATAAATATTTCACATTTTTTTTTATGAAGTTCAAGTACAAAATGTACTGGTAAACTTAAAATTAGGACAATTAACAGTACATGTGACCAGTAACTAGCTAGGAATTCTAATTTTTAGTGTCTCTAGTTATTTTTGCTATTTAAATTGTAAGTGCCATTGAAATGTATACAATATTACCCTTAAATCATATATGAAAAAGATCTGACTAAAGATTGACAAAATCTGATCAAATTTTGTAACCAAACAATTGTAATACAAAGAAACAGATTTCTTTATTTGTTTTTGACTGTGTTTACATTATATTCAAAAAGCATTTTTATTTTATTTTGCAAGCAAAATGCATTGTGATATTGACAAGGTTATTTTCAACTGCTCAATTACCAGTATTTAAAGCTACTGGGGGAATTAATAGTTCATTTAAAAATCTGCTTTGCAATTTAATAAACAGTAAAATAAAGATATCACAGCAAAATTCTAAAAGTAATTTTAAATTGCAACATATTTGAATCAAAACGTGTAACTCTTTTCACACTGCTAAACATATATTTCAAGATCACGATCATATTAGCATTGATGTACAAGTCTAACACATTTATAGATGTAGGTATTATACACCAGAAAATCAAAAAGATTAAACATATCCGTAAAGTCTTATTTCTATGATTTTTCAATAGGATTTTTTAACTGTTCTGACAGCATGTCATTATTTGTTTTTCCTTATATTTCATGATTTTCCATTTACATGCCTGATCTCAATACCGTTTGATATTGCTGCTATGTTTCACATTGTCTATTAGTTCACAAATGAAGTGGCAGAGATTCATTTCTCTACTTCGGTTTGTCTTTAACAGATTTAATATACATTGGATAAAACATGCATTATTTTGTCCCACTTCATGCCTTACTTCTGTTTTACTCATTAAATCACAATATTGTGTCAGTCATATAAAGACAGATAACACAGCTTTTGCCCAGAGAAATTAAAATGCAAATTATACAATGTACATGACAAATTACGGCAGTTAAACTGAGGTACAAATGTATCAGTGATCACCAGATATTGTTAAGTAGGTATCTATATAGGACAAATCAGAGCTTACTGGTCATTAGTTGTTAATTATATTGCCTTGATATTTTTTTCAAAATGTAAAAAAAAAAGTCATAATCGAGAAAAAGGGAGATAATTTCATTCACTTTGGAAAACAGAATGGTTTTGTATGTACCTGATATTTGAATTTAAATTATTATGGTGTTTAAAAAGAAACTAACTTTAGACTTATTCTGAGGAGCACTGATCACACATTATTAGTTGTGTATAGCTAACAAAAACAACAATTTGAATTTAGACTTTCATTGAGGCCAAAAAATGACATATGAATATGACTTCACCTGTATTAACCAGTCACCTGTTTTATGTGGACACTCAATTAATGTGATCACTTATAACATGTTTTTTGACAATAAAAATGTAATTCTATGAGCCACATGCAAAGGAAAGGACGAAATATGAAATATGAACTGGACAAGCTGAACAAACAAAAATAAAAAATAAACAACCTGCTTGTTTGTACATACAGTCCATGAGTACAGTTATATCTTGTAATTCTGTAAATAAATGATACCATCCAACAACACAAGGAGTTAGTATTATAATGATGACAAACAACGTTTACTGTTATGTAATCATTGAAAGTGATCTCTTTCAAGTACAAAATATAAAATTTATATCCCCAAAACATTATTTTCTGTAATTCTAGATATTTTAAAGAGGTTTTTTTTTTTTTAAAGTAAACTCGGCAGAAATATCATGTTACAAGTATGAAGCTGTGGTGTTTTTTTAATCTATATTTTATTGATTAACGACCAGTGGTAAATACCTTTTTTTTCTATGTCAACTCAGCAGAAATATGCTTTGTCAAATACGAAGCTGAAGTGTTTGTTTGTTGTTTAAAGTCAAGCAACAAATATGTCATGCATATTCAAAACGAGCGAGGAAGCTGTGGTGAGGAATTAATGTAATACATGTATTGATAAAAATAAAGTATATGAGAATTACATCTTGATTAATGTGCCCCTTTTTTAATCAGACTTGCAACAAGCAGTTCTATGACAAAATATACTATAATGAGATCACTTTCATAATTAACAAACAATAATTGCTTTTTGTAATACAATGATGTATATGAATATTTGTTGAAAATGACGAAAACAAAATAAGGAACACCATAATTTCCCTTCTTCTGACATAATAATGATGATACTTATGGAGGATTATGGGATAGGTCTAGTCTGACTTAGGTAATAATATATAATGATTATAAATGTACACTTGTCAACTAACATCAGTGAAAAAGTATCACTTTTTTTCCCCTTTTCCAAATTTTAAGACACAACGGTGTCACTATATATCCCTTACACATTTAAGGAGGGTATAAAATAGCTCACTGAATGTATTCTTCTAGTTTTGTACAATACAGACTCCGCCCTGAAAGTTACTACAATTTCACAGCTGCTTTCCAATATTTTAAATATTTTGTATGTGCAAACTAATTAGGTTATGGTTATGGACATGGTGTTTAATGCCACTTTCAACAACATTTCAGCGATATCGTGGCGGTCAGTTTTATTGGTGGAGGTAACTGGAGTACACGGTGAAAACCACCGACTTGTCTTAAGTCACTTACAAACTTTATCACATAATGTTGTATCAAGTACATCTCGCCTGAGCATGATTCAAACTCACAACATTAGAGGTGATAGGCAGGGATTGCATAGGTATAATTAGGTTTCTCATATGTATACAATAAGCATAAAAAAGGCACTATATTTCACAGATGATTTAGATTGTGTATTTATTTTGTCAGTAAACAGGACCTAGCATTTTTGTTTCGTTCAGGTCATTTGTTTTTAGTTGAAAGTTCAACTTCAACATTTATTTTGATTAAACTGCCACAGCATATTGAATATGTCAACAATGAAAAAAAAACTCATTAGTTGTTAAATAAAACATGAAAACTGTCTTAGTAGACCAATTTCTACAAAATAAATGAGTAATTGTTCACAATTGAATATTTAAATGGAATGTCAAAAAAAACCATGCAATTTTTCATATTTTTGGCAGTAAAACTGCAACTGACAGCTCTATAACATGCAACATCATTGATCAACAACAATAACTATATACTAGAGGCTCAGCCCACTGAGTCTGTATCGCTCACCTGACAATAGAATGATACTGAAGCAAATTTCAAAGGGAGATAATCATTACCTTAACTGTTTTCTATATTTATACATAAAAGATAATGTCTTTGGGCCAGGTGAGCTAAAAAATTATGAAAAAAGGGCAATAACTCCTAGACGGGTTATAAGATTTACTTCAAAATTGCAGGG
>MJUT01017201.1:253520-276775 GCA_002080005.1 Gigantidas platifrons | reverse complement strand
GCAACATGTAACTTGTCATCTACCTCAACCATTCATTCGGCCACCCCAGGTAGAAAGCAACCTGTAACTTGTCATCTACCTCAACCATTCGGCCACCCCAGGTAGAAAGCAACATGTAACTTGTCATCTACCTCAACCATTCGGCCACCCGAGGTAGAAAGCAACATGTAACTTATCATCTACCTCAACCATTCATTCGGCCACCCCAGGTAGAAAGCAACATGTAACTTATCATCTACCTCAACCATTCATTTGGCCACCCCAGGTAGAAAGTAACCTGTAACTTGTCATCTACCTCAACCATTCATTCGGCCACCCCAGGTAGAAAGCAACATGTAACTTATCATCTACCTCAACCATTCATTCGGCCACCCCAGGTAGAAAGTAACCTGTAACTTGTCATCTACCTCAACCATTCATTCGGCCACCCCAGGTAGAAAGCAACATGTAACTTCGATCATGTTTTTTTGAGGAACATGTATTTAATACTTTCTTTGCATTCAAATCTAAAACTGAATTAAGGTAGTTTTGCCTACTCTTTATTTCATGTTTGGTATTTCTAAAGGATTTTTAATTTTAATACCTCTTAGACCACCAGTATAATATCTAAACATTAAACCACTGGGAACATTTCCTGGAACACATATACAACATGTATATAGTACCCATTTCCTTTATTATAAAAGCCGAAATTAAAAGTTTAAATAACAATTGAAAACTGTTGATTTCAATTTATTCTAAAATATTGATACATTATTACTAAATATTGAACATTGATTAAAGTGATTTCTATTGAATCACATGTCCCTAGTACAAGTCATTGATACTCCTTTAAACTTATATTATACCTTAACATTACATTAAAGCTACAAAAGCCAAGTTACTTGTAGTTTTATTATAGACCTTTTATCTTGTGTGTTGTGGCCAAAACCTGCAATAATTGAAATCTATAATACGCAAAGAGGGGATCAAACGTGTCGTAATAACATAAGTAGGATCAAATTAATAAGGAAAACATTCACGTTTTATTTATCTGGTTACAAAAATATTGTTACGAAATTAAAACGTCCGTGGACCTGAACAGTTTGTTTTGCTATTTATACACAAGAAAATTACTCCTCGAATATTTGAATTATGCTTATTTCAATCAAATCTGAATTCAATATACAATATATCGCTAACAATTTTGTGTGTGTCCGATAACCTCAATTTGGCACGGTGCCAAATGTAATTAAGGTTATTTACAAACGGCTTAACCAAACCAAAAAGCCGTACATTGTAACATATGACCCTGACTATACTAACATTACGATATCATGGTTCAAGTTTATCTTCTCTTTACAAATATACTAACATAACATATGATTAGAAGAAAAGGTTCTTAATGCAGTTATTTCTGATATGAGATAATTAGGCCAAAGCTGTTTACAGGTGTATATATTGGATTATAATGATAAAATGTTTATTTTTCAATTTAACATTTAAATGTTGTCCAGCAATTGTAATTAAATACTTACAACTACTTTGATATTGGGAATTTATGATAAGTTTATCCGTTGTGAACACTTATCTTTCATTGGTCCAGGTTCACATATATTATCACAATTCTATTTTTTCATATATCATATTTTTTTTTCTTGAACACTCTTTATATTATATTATGTACCCTCATATTATGGGGGAGGGGGAGGAGGGGGAAGTGGTCGTGATCATATAGTAGATGGATTTACAACTACCTGTGTAATCAGTGCCTATCACCACTAAAGTTGTGAGTTTGAACCCCATTCATGGCAAGGTGTAATAGATACAACATTATGTGATAAAGTTTGTCAATGACTTGAGACAGGTCGGTGGTTTTCTCCAGGTACTCCGGTTTCCTCCACAAATACAATTGACCGCCAAGATATAACTGTAATATTGTTAAAAGTGGTGTTAAACACCATAAACCAAACCAATCTATCACCTATGGTAGAGGGTTTTACCTGTCAGTTCGTTACAACTGTCCTGGTTTTCCCAGATAGTCACCATATAGCCAGAAATTTGCAGAAAGTGATGATAAATGCCAACACAATCAAATTAATTCAGTGGGTGGAAATATTTACCAGTATTTAGATCCAATAAATGGAATGAAATATTTTGTGTGTAACATACCCTATAGTCTACCGTTTCTCTTTAGTGTCACAAGGATCAAATATGGGTTTTAATTACATAATTAAGTATACTATTTCATGATAAAATATTTACATGTTGAAATGCAACGTGATCAAATTTACACTGCTCCAGGTATCATATAAGTGTGCAGCCTTGTATTAAGGAACGATAAATTAGGAGGTATTAAAACTCTTTTTATTGTGCAGCTTGTATTAAGGAATGATAAATTAGGAGGTACTAAAACTCGTCTTATTCTGTTTAAATCCTATGAAATCGAAATTGAAATTTGCAAAAATTTTGTACATTTTCATGCAATTAAAAATCTTCATATATGGACTTCTAATTAAAATTTTCAGCAAATTCTTTTAACTTCCTCAAAATCAAAAAAAATTAACTGTTTAATTGCAAGTTGCTTAAGATAAAAATAGTTCGACAATTATTTCACTGCAAGTTATTTGTGTTTTTAACGATAAAAATAGTTAGACAAATAACCTGTATTACAAAAAATGAAAGAACATTTTTATAAATATCAAAACAACAGATCTACCATACATGAAACTTATTCTTTGTAGAAAATATCAAATAAAATAAAAATCAGTGACTTAAATTAGTATTTAACTACAGGCACCATACACAAGTCACTTAGGTCAATACTCTTGTCATTGTGGTTTGTTAGTACCAGAGGGTATCATCAACTGTTACTAGTCTATTCTATAGCATGAATTGTACTTTTATTTTTTTTTATTTTTTTCAAAATATTACAAAAATATTATAATGTTTAGCAGAGGACTTATCTATTTTTAGCACAGGACTATCTATTTTTAGCATGGGACTATCTATTTTTAGGGGTAGTACTGGCTCATTTAGACCTACCATTAACAATTCTTGGATTGCACACCAACCCACCAAAATCTGTCCTACTACATAAAGTTATATCAGTGTTTTAAAGAAGAAAAAATGTTTTTCAAATTTACCATTACTTCAGACCTACCATTCTAAAAGATAAAGGCATGCCCTTATCATCTGTGGGACCAATACCATCATATTTTAATGGTTTCTTTTCGGAAGGGCTAGTAGGACTTTGTAGTGACATGTCTTCTTCTGTGGTAGGTACAGCGTAAAATGTATCTGTATGTTTTACTCCATCTTCTAAAGTATCTTGCTCTCCAATGTAGACAGCTCCTTTTGGTAATTGGCCTTCTGTGTGAAAAAAAAAAGTTTTTTTTTGTTAGAAAATATAACATGCTATATACTGGTATATTAATAATAAGGAAAGCAAGAAATGCTTATTATTGTGATCTACCTGATGTAAAATTGTAAAATAATTAAAAAAAAAAAAAATAATAATAATAAAAAAAAAGACCTGGGTGTCAAAATGAGTCTCTTTTTAGCTTGACAAATACAATAATAAATGAACAGTATATTTGAATCTGACAGGTCACAGTTCAAGCAAGGTTGTATTTTGTCTTATACAGGTGGGTCTGGACATAATAATTGCATATAAAACATAACTTCCTGATTTAGAGACATAGATAGATGTCCAGTCCAGTCTAGTTATGTAGGTAAAACATCAAGGACATAATTGCCTAATAAATATACAATATATGTTATTCCGGTCTTAGACAGGGTATATAATGTCACATGCACGGATTATGATTTATATTCCATGAGCCGAAGGCGAATGGAATATAAATCATAAGCCGTGAATGTGACATTATATACCCTGTCTATGACCGGAATAACTATTATATTATAGCTCACATCTTCATATTTAAAGAAGAAAAGAAAAAAAAACCGATGCCAGTGCCGTATAGAAACGCCAAACTAATTTGGAATTTTCGATACATAAATTTTTATCGAAGAGAAAGAGAAAAAGTTTGCATGATTTTTATTTTTTGTAATTCAAATTAAATGTCAGTTAAAAACAGAACTTGGTTTTCTATAATCCTAAAATGATAATGTCTTAACGGTATACCATTTCTAAAATACTGCATTCTTTCGACTTGTGACGTTATATCATCATCATATTTTTATTAGCCGGGAATGTCACATTATATACCCTGTTTGATAGCTGAATAACAGATACATTTTTATTACGGATTTAACCATTGTTTTTTTTAAATACAGAACCCAACTGTATTGAATATATTTGCATCTTTTATTTTCATTTTTCGTATTTCTATATGTCCCTTTCCGTACCTCTGACATGCTTTCTTCAATGACGTCAAAATATTGATCACGTCATTTTACATGTATGAGGTCTCTTATGAAGGAAAATCTTGTATTAACTTTCTAAATCAATACAATTTCATATGTAGTAAATTTTTTAAACTTTATAAATATAACATTAATATATCACATAACAAAACAACAGGTTATGCGAAACCATTTCAATAATTTAAATGTTAACAACATGTAAACAAAACCTTGGTGTGGCCCTATGACGTCGAATGTTTTCAAGGCTCTTGAAACGTTTTGTTTATTATTATGTTCATCACGTTATGGTACAACCGTGGAACATAGGAGTTTGCTGAATCGATCAGGTATTTGTGACGGAATTATATGTTGTAATATTTTTTTGTTCATAAAGCCGTTTTGAGTACAAAAACAGCATTTAATTTGGTAAAAATACATTTAATTTTCCGTATTATGCTATTGATTCAGTGAAGCGGAATTTTTTGTCGTCCATGTTGTTATCGTTTTTGGGAGACTGAAATATACAGGGGCACCTCGACGGGATAGAAATATGTCTTATGTATACGGCTACAGACGTATACATAGCTTGATGTATACGGCTTGTTATCCAATCAGAATCCTTACATTTTTATGTGAGCTATAATATTGTACAATATACATACATAGTCGGAAAATATAAAATCTATTTTTATGAGCTTTAGAAACAGGTAGAAAGGTAGAAAAGCAAGTCTTTATCAAGCAAGTGCAAAACAATTTCATACTTTTGCAACAATGTATAAATGGTGTGTTTATCCTGCAATGTCAAACAGTCCAAAAGTAACTGCCAAATTGTCTGAAAAGAGCAGAAACAGGGGTAGTTCTAATAGTTTTCAATGGTATCCTCTATCACGTCCACGCTTAAAATGATATATTTTTTTTTTACCATCATTCTACATGAATTAAGCACAAAAAAACTCATTAGGTCCATGACAAAATAACACTGAAGTTTATTTGACCCCTTTACTAGTACAAAAATGTACTCAAAATCAACACAATTGCAGGATAAAATAACAATTGAAATCGTGATCCAGATTCAAGCACCAAAATAAGTCTACTGGTAATAGCTTGTTGAAGGCAGGAGTCTTTTATTGTCAAGACATGAGGAAATACTACTGTATTCCTGTTCATTTCTATTGTCATGGGAACAATTTGTCCATGATAAAAATCTGCTTTGAATATATATACATTTTATATATATATATATTTTTTGTTTTATCACAGCTAGAGTTTTTACTTTACTTACAATAATGTTAGGAATCCTATCATGATACCCTTTGTAAGTCTGTTATGATAAAAACACCTCCTTCAGATAAATGACAGATAAAGCAGGATATACCGTTTGCTCTCAAGTGAGAACCTAGAGTTCTTACAACTTTGTTGGCTAGAAATTATGTATATTTTTTTAATATTACAGCCATTCTTGAATTAGAGGAAAAACTTTGAATCCTAATATTTTATGATAAGTATAAGAGCCCAATAAGTTCAATTTATCAAAATGTAAGGAGAAAAAATGCATAGATAACATGCATATATACTGTATAACTGGGTGAGATTCCCTTGAAATTTGACCTATTGACACCAAAATCCTGAGAAAATGAGCTTAATATTTCTTCTAATAAGTTCGTTTTCAGCACAATTCAACTTTTGAATTGCTAAATGTTGACAAGTTTGACCCTTGAACTAAATACGATTTTCAACTTGGACATTTTCAAAAATATCTTACTTTACTACAAACAGAAAACTTGAAAGATATGAAATTGTTGATATGTACATTCCTTTGTAAATACCTAACATGTTTAAGAGAACGAGTGGCACTTGTGGTAATGTTAAAGGAGTTTCAATAGGACTTGATATATGTAGTTTATATATCTATTAAGCTTTTAATCTAATACCACAATGACACTCGATGACCTGAGTTTTCTAATAGATAACAACTGGATTTCTTAAAGCAGGGATGATTCTGGACAGAAAATCAATGACAATATTGAATAGCTGAAACCGTCTATACCCCTTTCAAAAGGTCATTTTTGACCTGTTTTGACTGTGTTCTGCAATTTTTGGAATTTCTTTTTCACAGAAAAATAGCTGAAATCAGTTAAATAACTGAAATAAAATCATCCCTGTTAAAGATAATTCATGATATAAACAGTAAAATGTCAGTTATGAAGTTTGGAACAGACAATATAGCTTATATTGCAGCTGACATTACTGTTTAAATAGGTAATGTCATAATGTCTCTTATGTCATGCTGACTGATAAAGTTCAGTGTCATGCAGCTGACATTACTGTTTAAATAGGTAATGTCATAATGTCTCTTATGTCATGCTGACTGATAAAGTTCAGTGTCAGGGTCAGTTCATTGATATTAGTGACAATATAACTCTGTGAGATGGAAGGAAAATTGACCAATGGGAGGTGTTGTATTACAATGAAATAATTAACATGGACTGACATGATTGTGTTATTGGTTATACATAGATATACATAAAATGGATACATATTTTAGATTTTATAACCTAACAGTTTGGTTTCTAAGAAGAAGAGGGATTTCATACATTTCTATTTACTAGTAATAAATATTTGGCTGATTGGTTGATTGCTGTTAAACTTTAACTAAGCAGTTTTTCAGCTACTAGTATATTCAGCTTTAACAAGATCAAAGTTTACAAACAATAGAGTTTATAGTTAAAACAGTGGCAATGAGAGAGGCCAATGTCAATGGTCAGAAAAGTAAACTGCCACAGAAAAAAGAGGAAGGATATAACAGATAGGGTCTGATAATTTTTACATGCAACAGGCCACCAATGACTAACATAAACAAGTGGTAGCTCACAAGGAGCTGATAAATATAAATGTTCTGAATGTTCTTTGAGAATACAAATGGAAATAAATTCTTAAAATGTACTGGTACTTTTCTGGAATGTAATAGTTCAATACCTAGTGTTAAATATTACAGTCAAATACTGCCATATTTATATACACTGTTCCTGTCCCAAAGCCAAGGCTAGTTTTTCCAATGTCATGTGTAGTAGTCTGGATTATGCAACTTCTTACTCATTGGGCAATACATTGACAGATTTTGAGGACAACAAACTTATTTCTTCAGTTACTGCAAAGTTCAAGTATTGACATCCATTTGGTGCTTATGTCTGGTGAGAGGTGATTGTTTGCTTTGTTAACTTTGTTGGAATTGTTGACCATCACTGTTCTAATTTTTTTTCTTCTATTTAATTAAAATCTTCTCTCTATCCTCACTGTATAGACTATAACTTTTACTGAGTTTACTAGTGTAATATTTAAAATAAAATAAAATAAAATTTGAATAGTCACCACCTAAACTTTTCCTAAGGATCTGTTTATTTTATAAAGTAAAGTTTAAAAGTTTGAAATTGCAAAAACATCAATAATATTAGATGTCTTGATGACAGCAAAATTATTCATGTTTTAAATTACCATGATATGAATCTGATTATATAATCAAAATAAAATCAACTACCTGTTCCCTAATCTGAAAATCTACAACATCATGGCACATGGAATTAACAAAACTTGATAACCTACAGGTATTATAGTTCATAAGTACATGTCAGGCTTCAAGATTTACTTGTGATTTGTATACCATAATAAACTGTGTATAATACACACTTCAAGTCAGAAGGCTGGATGCACATAAGGGTATGAGTCATGCTCAATATTGAAGACATGACTGTGACTGTTAAATGCAGAACAGCAATAAAAGTATTCACTGTTCCTTCATTTCAATTTGTGTCCAAGTGTAAAGTTGGATAGTCCATCATGTTCATTTAAATTCATATCCTTTCTTAATAATATATTTGAGTTTGACTCTAACCAGCAGATGAATTGTATTTGAAACACCTTTATATGATAGTATCTGAAACACCTTTATATGATAGTATTTGAAACACCTTTATATGATAGTATTTAAAACACCTTTATTTAGTATCTGAAACACCTTTATATGATAGTATTTGAAACATCTTTATATGATAGGATTTGAAACACCTTTATATAGTATCTGAAACACCTTTATATGCTAGTATTTGAAACATCTTTATATGATAGGATTTGAAACATCTTTTATATGATAAAGTTTATTAGTAACTTGAGACAAGTCAGTGTTTTTTTTTCTCTCTCAGTTTTACTAACTGCCACAGTATTATTGTACTACAAACTGTGGAGCCAAACACACACAGAACCAAAACTCTTATCTCATTGGGATCAATATGTCTGTCATTACAACAAAATAAGAGTATCAAACAAAATCAACAACAGGCCTTTCATTAAGATATTTGTAAAATTAATTTCTTTGAAAAAGAATAATTTGAAACAAATAAAATTCTGAAAAAATATATCACTACATTTAAAAGGTGAAGGCTGAAGGAACACAGTTATAAAATAGCCTGTTACATACAATAAGGTCAATAACAATATTTTTAATTGAGAATACACAAGTACAAAATCATTTTCAAGGTCCAATATAATTAGCAGTCAGGTTAATTTTATAACATTCATTTTCTATTATAACAGTGCAGCTGTACTTTACTACAAATACTATAGAGCTGCCATGAGATAACTATAGTAGTAATATTACCAATTCTGTATATAGAACAGCCAAAAGCAAGAGAGAGATCAATGACTAGAAAGTAGGAACGACTCTGAAAATACCTACCCTAGTATAGAACGATAGCAAGATATATGATAGACATTGATGTACTTAGAAGCTTTCAGAATTTGTGTAAAACGTGGAACATAAAACAATAACATACCAACATTAGGATGTACAATTAATTAGGGTTGTATATTGTTGTCATACATACATGTACATATGCAATCTTGACATGTCCAAAACTTATATGTTTGAAGCTTATTTTTGTTAAGGTAAAATATGGTGAAAGTGATGGTTTAGTGCAGAATTTGTTATAAATTTGGTATGGCAAAAACCCATGTTAATGATAAAGGTTCATCTCAGGAGGGAAACAAAGAGACCTATGATATTAACACAACCTTGTACCATGGTGAACATTGTCTTTTTATACACTGTTGTATAATATGAGGGAAAATTGTATTAGTTATAAAATTTGTTATTGTTATTTTAAAAATTAGGGAAAACATATAAATACTCTATATAAATATTATTACTTGTAAAAAGAAAAAAAAAATTGTGGATAAGAGAAAGAGAATGCATTTAAATATTGTTTAAAACTATTTTAGTGCCCTGAAATAATACCCTGTACCCAACATTGCTGTATACCAACATGGGAAAATGATTGAATACAACTTAATTTTACATTTTACTGTTTTCTCATAAAGAAACATGTAATTTAACACAAATTTCTGTCTAGCAGTTACAATTATCATTGTGTGACATACAAATAATGAATTTATATACTCCCTTTTTTAAAACATATTTACACAAAATTATTCTTTATTTGCTTTACTTTCTACTTTTAACTATTAAAATCAATATTTCCCCTATAAAATCTAATATTTTAAAAAAAGCAACCTTGCTTTAAACACAGCATAAGCAGCAAACTAAAATGAAAATAAAGCATGCTTAAATAGTAACTAAAAATACAGGTGAAAAAATATCATACACAGCACACACAAACACAATAATTTTCCCATGCAAAACAAATATCTACAAAATGCACACAATGTTAAAAATAAAACACTTCCTTACCAGTTAATACTATGAGAGGTTCATCAACATTTTTAATGTCTTTCAAATCCACAGGAAAACCATTTTCTGTAAAATTATATTTCACAAAAAAAAACTTTCAAAACACTATATTATCTTAAGAAAAACTTTCTAATTTCAAACTTTTATATTAATCCAATTGATAATGGCACAAAATCGTAATCCACTTAATTGAATTAAATACACATTCCACGGGAGCTGAGAAACGTTCAAGTTCCACCACTCAGTCACAACAGTAGGACATAGGTATATGATTTATTAGGATACACTTCAGTTCATGTTTGACAACACAGGTAAAAACAAGAGGTAAAATGTTATAGGCCATGCCAGGTAAAAAAACACACAAATACATGCTTTACAAATTATTAATAAATTGTATAAACATTTATACTGTTCATTTACAGTTTATACTTATTAGACAGGTTGATATTTATGGATTTGCTGGTATTTATTTTGTTCCTATTCAAAGTTTGGTATTAAGACATACCACATGCCTGGCAAGCATGAATTAATCTGTATAGATAAAGGAAGAAGTCATAATCCCTGGTAAAAATTACACTTCATAATAATAGCATGAAACAGTTACAACAAAGTTTGTATTTAGATTTAAAGTCAGATTTTAATTTAAAACAATAATTATTGATGTAGATTTTAGAGAGAAAAATAACTTTTTCATTTTTTTGTCAGTAATGCATGTAGTTTATTTCTCTTTGACAAAAATGGATAATTTGTTATAAAAAAATTATTATGTTGTATTGTATGCCTCTTCTGGATCGAAGATTTAACAGGAAAAAAAAGAAACAAAAAACCTTTAATTTTGTTGTTGCTAATAGTTAATGTCTCTTTCACTAAAAATAACATCGGTGGTGTAATGGTTAGCATGCTCGCCTCAAGTGCATAGATTGTGTGTTCCAGTCCCGATCGGGTCAAACCAAAGATTATAAAATTGGTATTTGTTGCTTCTCTGCTAAGCAGCAGTAATTAGGAGAAAGAGCAGAGATTGGTTGGATCAGAATCAATATAAAGTGTCAGAGCAGGGCAACATGTCTATCTACGGACTGTTGTTTCAGTGAGCTAGCACTATAAAAATCCAACTAAGCATGTTGGTCTAGTACAAAGCGGACCTCATCATTATCTCATTGAAATTTAACTTGTTCTTGCCATTATAAAGTTGAAAAATTGCTGACTTGGCAATAAACAACAATCATTATCTTACTCACTCTTTCACAAAAATGGATAATTTTTAACATAAAATTTCTTTATTGAATAAATCTTCCAGATCTTAAGATTACTTATAACAGGCCTATTTTAACAGACTGTTGTTCTCTAATAATAGATGGAGGGGGGTATCATTATAATATTATTATAATGAATGATGAGGTATCTATTAATGATCATTTCTTTTCACATTTATCTAAACCAAACAAAAAACAAAAAAACTACAAGATGTGATCAAGTACAAACAAAATGATAAATAAAACACATAAATGTCTCAGAACTGTCATAAGACCATATTTTATTTACTGTACAAGTTTTCTGCCACTCCTACTTATCTGAATTTTAAATTTTATTTGTATTACATAATATGGACTGAATTTATACAAACAAATTCTGAAAGTAATAAAAAATGTGATTAATTCAAAAAGAAATCTGTAATATTTAGGAAATGACTAGCTAATGTAATGAAGGCCTTTTATTCCAAAATTAAAGGTGAAAATCCTTTTTATGTTTGTCCCTTAATCAAAGACTATGCCAGTGTACATTTAAGTTACACCTGTCCTCCCTCAGGAAAAAATCCACCCCCTGTTTCTTCTATAAAAAATACAAAAATTCTGATTTACAGGGCAAGTCTAATTTTTCAACTGAACAAACTTGGTTAAATTTAAATAAAAGTTTTGTTTTTAGAAATCCAAGCCATACCAGGGCCTGAGTGGCCGAATGATGGCTTAACGATTAACGTTAATTGACTTCTGACCATAAGCCTAACCACTTACACATTTACATTGTAAGGTTTCCAGACATCTACCAAGGCTGAGGGCTTAACCTTCATGGTCAGTGTGAATTATATCTGTCTGGGTTTTCCTCAAGGGAAGAAAGTTGGAGAATTTATTTAAATATTTAATTTGTTTATTTAAGAGCCACCCATATGATTGTACTCAAATGGTCCAGACTACTGGTAGATATGTACATGTACAGTCTAGATACTCCAAAGTCTGAAAAAATGTTGTTTATTTAAGAAGATATAAACTTGTCACCTTTATATCGTATTAAGAAGCAAGGATATATAAGAATGACTTTACATGGTCTATCTATAGAGTAGGATTTGTTACCACTAATCTTGTACCACAATGTCTTGAAATGTCATCCGATACCCTGCATTAAATCAGGCTCAGTGTAAGATAAAAGGACAGACCTGTTGAACAACCTAACCTTAAAACATTAAAAGTTATCATTGTGAATCAATCATAGAATATGGTTTAGGATTATGGTGTTTAACACCACTTTCAACAATATTTCAGTTATATCGTGGCAGTCAGTTTTATTGGTGGAGGAAACCACCGACCTGCTGTAAGTCACTGACAAATTCTATCACATAATGTTATATCAAATACACCTTGCTTGAACGGGATTCAAACTCACAACGTTAGTGGCAATAGGCACTGATTGCATAGGTAATTGTAAATCTAACTACCACATGATCACGACCACAACGGCCCCCACACAGTCATGTAATATAAACCCTCCTGGATATACTACATACAAGAATTAATAAAACTTTTATTTACAATTTTTATTATATTTATTTAAACATTCCACACCAGAAAAAATCAAATGCTAGTACATAAAATTCAATAAATAAACCCTAACTCTACCTGATGGATGGAGTGATCAGTTAAGACAAATTAAAAAGATTTATCAGAGCAATACCAGACACCGGGGAATGGAGACCTATCCTATTTATACCACGAAATGTAACATGATGTAAACGAGGGCCATATCACACAAAGTATCTTACACAAACTGGCAATTATATGATAGAAACAACCTTAAGTCATCTTGTAATAGTCTTTTTTATTCCGATCGTAGGCATCTTTTTCGCTACCTGAGATAATCATCTGATCAAATGATTTAATGATGACATTGGTGATCATAAAACAGGTGAAAAAGGTGACAATTTTTGACCAAAATAATAAATAAACACTGTTTATGATTGTTTAAGCTGTGGGCATTACAAGTGGACAACAAATTATTCTAACACAATCGGGACATAAATTATCTATTAAGATGATCAAAACTTTGACTACTTGCTATAAAGATCATTCATTGAGCTAGTAGTCTCTTACGGTTATATTTGTAAACAAAATTAGCATTTTGATGTTTTTTTTATATATATATTACATTATTTAATGTTTAAATGATAAATTTGACCTCCAAATCTAAAATCATCTACAGTCAAATGTGATTATTTTGAACACAGATTCTGTGAAAGCATTATTGCTCATTGGCACCAATTTTCGTGGTTTCTTCAAAATGCATTGATCCACATGTTCTTGAATTCATGGATTCAAACACTACATGCAACAATCAATGGCAAGATTGTATTTCGTTGCATTTTACTTTTCGTGGTTTACGTGAACCACGGAATCCACGAAAATTAGAGCCCCACGATTAATAATGATTTCACAGTAATCTGAACAACACTTTTTACTGTTCCCCTCAATATTTTTTTGTTAATCTATGACAATATAATGCAATCACTTATTTAGGTAGAAGTATTTTCATGACATATTGGCTGCAACAAATTATGGTAAATACATGTAAGAAATCCACTACTAGACTAGCATTATATATTTTATATCTTATATTTACTTTATAGGATTTACAAAGACAAGAATGAGTGATTGAGTGATTGTTGCTTAATGGCAACTGAGCAAGTTTGTTTAAGAAATAAATTATGGAAGCCAGAATGTGTTGGGAGTTTTAACGGATTGACGGATATTAGTATTTTATCCCAAGCCAGAAGCGAGGGATAAAATTTACTAATATCCGCCAATCCATGTTAAAACTCAAAACACATTATGGCTTCCATGATTTATTTTGATTCTGATATGTCTAAGAGTACAAATACGGTAGTATACTTTGATTGGAAGACAGTAATTTATATTTACGCTTGCAGAAAATGTCGCACACAATTTATGTAACTGGAATAATACTGCGCCCTCTATCGGCATTATTCGGGTTCCAATGGAAAAGTCAGTCACATTCACCGGCGCATGTGCTAATGAGATTATACCGAATGGATAACTCACTCGTTTGTAAACAAAGCAAATGAAGGAGGTCATGTTAAAATGTCATATAATGACCAGAACAAGTTCATTTTTACTTAATACTAGAAAAACAAGATAAGGTGCTTTTTTTTAATAGTACTAAATTACTAAAACAAGTGTCCACAGGTAGACATGTTACTCCACTAAGACACATCATAGACATGTTACTCCACTAAGACACATCATACAGGCCCATAGTCAACCAGTCTCTGCTCTAACTACTTAATACTGGCTGCTTAGTGGAGGAGTGACACTTACTAATTTTACAGTTTCATGTTTGACATGACCAGGGATCAAAACCAATGATTGTCTACACTCAAAAGCGAGCACGCTAACTACAACACTACAGAGTCACAAAGTTTAGCCTTTAGCTTTACATACCCTACCAGGGTACATATTACACTATACATATGACCTATTATGAGAAAATACTATGTAATTGTAAAATGTACTTCAACATGTTATCAGTAGTTTTATCAACAAGAATTAGAGGGTACCTTTTATTTTATAGAAATTTAAATACAATTTGTAGTATTAAATGTGTCACCTTACTTTAAATCATCTTTAAATGTACACAAAAAATACATACAAATTTCAGTCATTTTGCAAATAAATTTAAAATTAACAATACATTTGTAATTCAAGCCGAAATTGTAGCTTTCAACACTGTAAAGACTTTACAATTCACTACCACACGTAAACTGAAGTGCATTCAAAAGACTATAGGCCTGGAGCATCAAACAAGTCATATTGTAATACAACCGCTACTTAAAATATTATTGTCAATACACAGCTACTAAAAGGTTAACAACAGTTAACAATCTCTTGTTTAACACAATACATTTCTTGCAAGATTTTGTTATTCATTAAAACAAAATGTTTATTTATAAGATTGATTGAAACTTTTTCTAAAATTTTTGTAAGAACAAAATATTTTGTTGTTGCAAAGAAAATTTCGATTTTTGATTTATAAAAACACTGTTGATAGTCTTTTCATGCACAATTCTCTCCTTATTTATAAAATAAATTTGAAAATTGTTGAAAGTGGCATTAAACACCATAACTCTAACCAATATAAATTAGAATATCTTCAAAAAAGATAAAGATTCATGATTCTATTTTTTAAACCCTTCATGACCTTATATATACATATTTTTCACACGTGAAAATCAATGTCACTTAGCCAGTAAATCTAAGTAAGCATTCTATTATATCCCCCCAATATTTTATTTTTGCGGTTACAAATTTATGTTTCTAAGTTTGTGGTCACATTAATATGCTTTATGGGTAATTATAATAATCCGTTAAATTTTCAAATTCCATAAAACAAAGCTCTTATTAGTTGCCAAAATATTACATATAGTGTACATTAATACAGTGGTCAGATAGAATTAAAATCTTTCATATTTCCTTTCATAGAATACTGAGGCATTAAAAATATTCTCTAGAGATCTGTTTTACAACAACATTTAAAAATATATACAAGGATGTAAGTAAAGTCAAACCTGCTTTAGCAGTCTGTGGAAAAATATTTTTGACAAATTAGCCCAAACAGCATTGTTCTATTTGATCAAGCAAGTTTTATGCAATTTTTACTAGACTGGGGCCAAGGGCTAGCGGTTTCTGGTGCATACTGCTTTAATGACCACCTCTATTAAGCAAAAACTTGTATAATGTGACTTTAATTTTAATTTCCCTTCACATTGCATTTCATATTATTTAAACCTGTATTTAGCAACCACCTGTCTACTGTGACCTAACTTTATTGTCCCCTTTGAAAGTCACATAAAGAGAGGTTTGACTATATACTTGTATAAAACATTACTTGAGTGTAATATGACTTTCTTAAATAATAATTAATTACAATTTATTTTTTTTACTAATTATTGCAATTATATGACTGCAAAAGTCACAATGTCAGTTATATGATCAAATTCTTTGTGAAAAAGAAATTTGTCTTAACTATTTTACCACAGTTAGAATTGGTTGTAACTAAATTTAAATGAATCGTTAAGTTGTATGTAATTAACCAAATAAATTACACTATTTTGTGACCAGCAATTCATTAATCTCTTCCTAACATTTAGAAAACACAACCTGGACTTGGAAGGGATTGGAAGGGTAGGAGGCACCATCAATTTTCATGTAAATAGTCCCCTATTATTTCAACAAAAAGTCTATGTTACAAAAAATCAAATTTGACATTGTATGGCATCATGGCATTTGTATCTTATTAACATAACACAACTGAGTAGGATAAAACAAGGCAAACCAAGGATAAAACACACATGCAACACTATGATCCCTTAAAAAATAAAAACCCTCCAATGTCAAATTAAATACTAACCTCGTCCTTTCCTTAATAGAGTAACGAAAGGACTTTGTGTTGGAGGAAGTCGACTGGGTTCTTCTGAATCAAACTCTCCATTGGAAAACATGTAGTCTTTTTGTGGAGGGTCTGGATGATAATGAGGAGGCTGTTCTGGAGGTGCCTGGTCAGAATGGTCTCTAGAGGTCTGTGGTGTGTCAGAGACATTACTCTGAGGGGTGTAGGAAACGAAAGATTTAAACTCATGCAATTCCTCATTCTCTGGTTGCTGACAGGAGTAACTCTCCTCAGGAGGTGGTGGGATTATGTTCAGTTCCTCTTGCTGTCAAACATAGAAACAAATAGCTTAAGTAATAAGAAAGAAAAAATATGGACAAATTTATTCAAATGTTTTTAGAATTATATCTCTTCAGAAGCATTAATAGGATTATATTGCTGTCAATTCACAATTCTGGTTTGGTTTAGGTTTATGTTGTTTAACACCACTTTCAACAACATTTCAAATATATACAATTAGAGAGTTATACAAAAACATGAATTTCAGTCAAATAAATGATAAATCCTGTTGACAATTTTTTTTTACACTGTTAACATTAATACTATACAAAAAAATAAAATGATTTGTTTCAAAATATAACATTTCCTTTATCTATTAAAAAAATAATTTTGCATCAATTACCAATGCCTACTATTAACAATGATATAAACGCTACACTATTCTCATCAATGTTGCTATCTTCATTTATTTATTTATTGATTTTGTATTTTTCTATAGTCCTAAAGGGAAAAACTTGAAATCCTTAGCCTTTGTCATATAAAATGACATCTCAAACGGAAAACGAGGAACAAAACATCATTACTCTCTAGAAGTCGTAAAAAGGACAAAAGAAATCAAATGGAATTCATATAGCCAGCCTTGAGGTTCATACAGGTCCATATAAATATTTCTCCTTTGATTGTGGATCAAAAATTTAATCACCAAACATTCAATAACAGCCAATTTGATACTGAACAGATGATATTCAACCTCTAGTAATTTTCAATTATAATAACAAAAAGGTGACAATAAAAGGCAAAACAATAATTCTTTGTACAATATTAGCTACCTTAAATGCTGTTTGATGTTGTGTTATGAATCATTGCCACATGGAATACATGTACTATTTATTGACCTCCCATGAGACTGTTCCAGGGTAATGTTGTAAAGCAAGTGATCAATATTAAGAGAGCTTGTTTAGAGGTTGTAAATTAATAATCCTCAGCAGTCATAAATATAAACATTGAAATTCTTAGCAAGCAAGCTGGTCTGTTTATTATGAATGTTTACAGTATACTTGTATTTGGCAGACATTTTAATTAATCAGGTCAATATTGCAAACAGGGCAGATTTTCAGCTACACCCATGGTAAGAAGAAAATCATATTGTACAATAAATAAATGTTAGAGAAAGGGCAATCAAGAATAGACAATACTGAGACACAGACCGAAAACAAAAAAAACAAAAAAACAACACTGAAAACTAAAAACATGAGCAACACAAACCATTACAAAAGAAAAACGTGGGAGAGCCAAAGGTGCTTGTAAAGGGCAGGCAGTTCTTCTTTCTTATAACACACCTGGATTATACCCCTGTATAAATAGATATCATTTGTACCACCCCTGTATAAATAGATATCATTTGTACCACCCCTGTATTATACCCCTGTATAAATAGATATCATTTGTACCAGACCATAACACTGTAGGTAATGTAACCCTTCCTAGCTCTATCTTGTTAATGTTGCATGCTAAAATGAAGAATCAGAAAGAAACCTTTGATTGACCCTGACTTGGGAGAGGAAACCAGATCTCCCCTACTCTAGGCAAACATGTTTACCAAAACATCACATGAAACACATACAGTAGTAATTTTTATGTAATTTGGTCAGAATGTGGAAGAAGGATAAAATTAAAATAGTAAATTACATTAGTGGAGGAAACCAGATTTCTGTAAAAAAAAAAAAAGCACAAATCTGATGCAAGTAACAATTAATTTTATCACATAAAATTGTATCATGAGGTGCTGAGTTTGGTTTGGTTTTTATGGTCCTTTACAACAATATGTCAGTTATACCGTGGCGGTCAGTTTTATTGGTGGAGGATACCGGAGTACCTGGAGAAAACCACTGACCTACTGCAAGTCACTGACAAACTTTATCACATAATGTTGTATCGAGTACCTCACCCGAGTGGGATTCACACTCACAACATTACATTTTATCTCATACTAAACCCAGAAATCACTGTCTTATTCAGCTGGTGGAGGTCAAGGGTGAGGTAAGGGTTAAAAGTCAATTAATCTACAAACTGAAGTAAGAAGAATTTTAAAAATATTGTGTTCTCTACCAAAACACCAAATTCCTCATCCAAACACATAGTATTTTTCAATACCTTCTGATTTTCTTCATGCTGTTTTTGAATTTCCATAGTAGACATTCCTAATGTATCCAATTTTATTGGTTTATATTCCTTTTTCTGAAATATTGCTCCTTTTTTGGGATTCCATATGGGAGCAACATTTGATATCACAGGTTTGTCTGCATGACTTGTAAGTCTCTGGGGACTAGACTGTTCATGAAGAGACTGATTACCTGAAAAATACATATACATGTATATACATAAATATCAATATGGTATCAAATCATGCTGTAAACATGAAGAAATTGTGTTCTCTTCTTAAACTAGCTCAGGGGCCTTCATGGTCACGATCGTTTGGATTTACAACTATCTAAGCAATCAGTGCCTATCACCACTAACGTTATGAGTTTGAATCTCGCTAAGACGAAGTGTACTCGATAAAATATTATGTGATAAAGTTTGTCAATGACTTGCGACATGTCAGTGGTTCTCTCCGGGTACTCTGGTTTCCTCCATCAATAAAACTGACCACCACAATGTAACTGAAATATTGTTGAAAGTGGCATTAAACACCATAAACCTAAACTAGTTCATTCATAGTCTGTACAACATGTATAACAGGTTGTTTTTTGCTGGGTTTTTAACTTATTTGAGCCATAATGCTCTTGCTTATCAATTTGTGCTATTGGACATCTTGAAATGTCATCTGTGCATGTTTTTACTTTTTGTTTATTCTTGTTCGGCCATTGGAGATACATTTGTAAAGAAGGGAGGAGTGTGGTTCGTACTGGTTCCATTCACTGTATAAGACTATGCCATAATATTTTGTTCCAGTCTGATATAAGGATCTAAATATCCATCTGTTGTGCCTTCTTTGTGATACTGAGGGCTTACATTGGATTGTTGGAGAACTTGTAAACAGTGGTTGTAATCTGTTGGAGAACTTGTAAAAGATTGTTGTCATCTGTGAAGAACATTGATCATCCTTTTGGATTTATATGTATTTGTAAAAATATGTCTACAATACTACGGCAACTAACACTATTATTCACAATTTCACACTAAAAAGTGTTTAAATTGCTATAATTAGAGTTATTTTAGACGCATAATCAATAACAAGATAATTGCATTTTCATCAATGTATTTTAAACAAAAATATCAATAAAAATCGAACATTTGACACATAACACATAAAATGTTACCTGATGCTCTTTGTTCTCAATTCTAATAATCCACTCAATGCTTCAATAACACGTTCAATCACCCTGAACAATTAAAATACTCCACACTTCTATCATTACCACACCAATACTATATTTACTATAACCTATAGATCAATTTCACAATCGGATACAATAATATTTTCTATAACATCCGATTCTCTGACATTTAAAACCATGTAATACTGTCCTAGGCTCCTCCACACATTAAGTTGGGGGAGAATTAATTGATCAGTAGGAAACATTGATTGATGAAGCTAACCATTTATGACATGAATCAATCTTTTACTGTCCATAAACACACAGGATCCAGATTCTTTTTGGTATTTGGTGATATTGTATTCTGATTCTTCACATTTTTTGTGTTAATATGCATTCATAATTTATACAAGAGCCGTCCTTTTTATCTATGGAAATTGGCTAATTAAAAATATTTATGAATCTATTCATTGAACTATTGTTGTAACTTGTAGACATCCTTTAGTTTACCAACAACAATAAAGTACAATGAACTTATTTGGTTTGGTTTATGGTGTTTAACACCACTTTCAACAATATTTCAGTTATAACTTGTTTGGGAAAAGGGAGTTCAACAAAACCTGTTCTAAATATTAAACCCTGAATAAACCAAACAGCTATATAAAATGAAAATGATGTCAAATCGATTTTTTTTTATTTTTAATGTTAATTTTACTTCAGTAAAATTTAAACACCAGTCTTTTTCTGAATAAAACAATTTGTCATTAAGGTGTACAGGTTTCACTGTACAGTAGTTCTCATCTGATAGGCCACTCCCAACAAAAGCCATCCTCACTTAACAGATCAGAGTTCAGAAGTACAGAGAAAGTATACTATAGTGCAACCTGTGCAATTCCATACCTGAGTTTTCCGACATCCTGTGGCATCCGACAAAAATGTATAGACCCAAAGTATTTCTGTTAACCAAAATAAAACCTGAGTATTCCGACATCCTGTACGATCCGCCACATTTCCCTGGTCCCTTGGCATGTCAGATTAGACAGGTTCCACTGTACTACTAAATTTGTCACCCTCAAGAGAAGCCACCCTTCTTATAAGGCCACTTTTTCATTGTAGAGGTGGTGGTCTTATTAGAGGAAGATTATTATTGTGTAATGATATAAATGGTATGGTCATGTTAATATGAGAATACCATATAACAATTATCAGCCACATATTAAGACTATTTACTTACTTTTTGTGGGACTATAATTTGAGGATATGTGTGATCCATTCATTGTTGATTGGATTTCTGAAGAAAAAACCCAAACATGTATCATTTAGTTAATATCATCATCATTAATTTAAATACATTTTGTATTAATTTCATTACTAAGTAATAGCACTCATGGTCATTAAACTTTTGAGTATTCATGAGTTTTGTACTCATACTCCATAATTGACCAATCAGAACAGTCTATTTTATAAAATACAATGTTCTGATTGGCAGAGTACAAAAATCGTACTATAAAGTTTAAAGGTCAGATCTTACAGTAATAATTCTTTAGTTATGAGTTTGATACTTATACATTCTACTCCAAATCATCTAATCAGATTTTTGCAATTATAATTTCCTCTTCTCATTGACTCTAGAATTTTAATCAATGTTACATACTAGGAACAGTGAACTGATTGCTATATCACAAATACAATTACTGCTACAAATATTACAGTCAAAAGTTTAATGCTGTCTGCTGGTGACAAACATAAATATGATGACTCTGTATAATTGCTTCCATCCTTATAAATAATGCAGGATTCGCCCTCCTCATTAGTAAGTATGATGTCAATGACTATTACATATAATTGTACATAGTCTAACCTATATTAAGAGGTCACCATTGGGAAAAAGAAAAGGTGGCCTTTTAAGACAGGTGACATCTTAAAGAGGTTCAACTTAAATGAAATTTTATATGACTGGACAAGAAATTTGTGACCATTTAATACAGGTGACTGTTTAATAGAGGTGACTGCATGGGCAGGTTTGACTATAATTGTGTAAGTTTGTCACCAATTAAATTTGTTGATTTGAATATTATTCTGCAGAGGATACATATTCCAACTACTGGTACCCCCGCCCCCCAAAAAAATGGCTAGAATTATTCTCTTATCTAATCTCTAAACAAATTATAGAATATCAAGTGGATTCAATTCTATAAGAAATGTCTACATCAATGCCAACACAGAAGTACAAAACATATCATTCCGTGTTCATTATAAACTGTTTTTCTGATGCTATTTTTGATTTTTCAGTAAAAGTACAGCTCAGGTTGTTATTTATCAGCCACATGCCTCTGACATGTTCTTATTTTAATTAAAATCTTGTCTATATATAAATGTTTCATCAAACACCTGCTTGTATGATAATGATGAGCCATCCTATAGACTATAAGGTTAATGATTGATGGAGACTATCATTATATATACTGCACCTGACACTTGTAAAACATACATTGTACCAGAGTTAACCTCCATTAAGTGTGCTTCATTTAAGGAAGCATTGTACCAGAGCTAACCTCCATTAAGTGTGCTTCTGTTAAGGAAGCATTGTACCAGAGCTAACCTCCATTAAGTGTGCTTTTGTTAAGGAAGCATTGTACCAGAGCTAACCTCCATTAAGTGTGCTTCTGTTAAGGAAGCATTGTACCAGAGCTAACCTCCATTAAGTGTGCTTCTGTTAAGGAAGCATTGTACCAGAGCTAACCTCCATTAAGTGTGCTTCTGTTTAAGAAGCATGGTACCAGAGCTAACATCCATTAAGTATGTTTTTGTTAAGGAAGCATTGTACCAGAGCTAACCTCCATTAAGTATGCTTTTGTTAAGGAAGCATAGTACCAGAGCTAACCTCCATTAAGTGT
>MJUT01017201.1:228517-238624 GCA_002080005.1 Gigantidas platifrons | reverse complement strand
AGAAGCTGTTGAAGATACTACATAGGTAATCAGAAGCTGTTGAAGATACTACATAGGTAATCAGAAGCTGTTGAAGACATTACATAGGTAATTAGAAGCTGTTGAAGATACTACATAGGTAATCAGAAGCTGTTGAAGATATTACATAGGTAATCAGAAGCTGAAGATATTACATAGGTAATCAGAAGCTGTTGAAGATACTACATAGGTAATCAGAAGCTGTTGAAGATATTACATAGGTAATCAGAAGCTGTTGAAGATATTACATAGGTAATCAGAAGCTGTTAAAGATACTACATAGGTAATCAGAAGCTGTTGAAGATACTACATAGGTAATCAGAAGCTGTTGAAGATACTACATATGTAATCAGAAGCTGTTGAAGATACTACATAGGTAATCAGAAGCTGTTGAAGATACTACATAGGTAATCAGAAGCTGTTGAAGATACTACATAGGTAATCAGAAGTTGTTGAAGATACTACATAGGTAATCAGAAGCTGTTGAAGATACTACATAGGTAATCAGAAGCTGTTGAAGATACTACATAGGTAATCAGAAGCTGTAATTTGAAGGACAATGTAATGGCCAAAACAAAAAACAAAATTTGAAATGGCTTGATAGACAAGCACATTTTTTTTTCTTTTGGCTATCTACAAAAAAAAAGAAGCTTACTTTAATGCAAAAAATAATCTGGACTAGAGATATCAGTAGCAATTATCACAAAATGATATCTCTGTATTAGGTTTAAAACAAAACTTTCTACGATCGTATTAAGTTTATGACCTTGACCTTTGAGTTTACCATTCTAGCTTTATTCTCAACACACCATCTAGTATCTGTATATCTTTCAAGGCTTTTAAAAGTTCAGATCTGGACACCATGTGCTGCCAACATACATAGGCAAATGGACAGACGAGGTTACTCCTATATAGCTTTTGATATTGAAAAAACAAGAATATTGAGGAAAAATGAAGAGATAATTCATAAAAAAGTAAACAACTTCCTTCAACTCACAATGAACCTGAAACAATTTGCAGTCTGAACATTAAAATATATACAATATATTGTAAGGGAGATGTATTTTTAACTTTAACAAAAGTAAACATTATGAGTCTGCCAAAAATCAATTTGCAGTTTTCTTAACATATGCAACTCAATTATATGAAACTGTCTGAGTAACATGTAGGCTTATTCTTAAATAATGCTTATAATAGCATTTTACATGAGCGGGATTCGAACCCACTACTTTACTGGTGATAGGCACTGATTGCACAGGTAGTTGTAAATTCAACTACGGTACCGTACAATTACGACCATGATGACTGGTGATAGGCACTGATTGCACAGGTAGTTGTAAATCCAACTACGGTACCATACGATCATGACCATGATGGCCCTTTGGACAGATTGGTATGAAAATGCATGAAATGACACAGCAACCCCTGTAGATATTGCTAGGGTTGTCAATAAAGATACATGTACATTTAAAGTTAACATCACTGTAATACCAACTCTATTCCTAGAGTTGGCGTTAAATATCAATCGATCAACCAACACAAAAAGTCAAACACTTATTGTATGAATTATATTATATATATTATTTACAAGCAAAGGAAAGAAGTACTTCAAAAACATAAATAAACAAAAACATAATAAAAATATGATTAAAAGAAAATTATGTTTATATTCCATGCCAACAAAAATTTATAAAGACATATACATCAATGAGAGTTAAGGAATATACCATATGAAATTGAGTACCGATCCTCCTCATGCTTTTCAAGTCAGCATTCAGAAGGCATCAAGTTTAGTTACTGTGTCTTAACATGATTTTACAACAATGACGGCCAAAAATTAAAAAGCATGCCAAATTTTCTAGTAGGGATGTTATAAGAAACAGACTATATTTTTTTTCAATACTTCAACAAAAATGTTCTTAGTAAATTAAAAAGAAATAATATGGATGTAAATGAACATGAGAGACTATCCAACATTATACCTATAAATTGAAGTAAAGGAACAGCACTTTTTTATTGTCTGCATTTATTTTATGCAAAGATTAAGGAAATGTACTATGACAGATCCCCATGTGATTGTCATATTATATTTAGGTAATTTCGGGAAGGGGGGGGGGGAATTGATTCATGGATCTTAATATTATGTTCATGTTAAAACACAGTAAATATCACAAATGACAAAACAATTAAAACTGTTCTCAATTCAAAACACAAGCATGTAATTACCCCGGTGTCGTAACGGTTTTGGTGAAGTAAGTGAAACATTTAGTTTAGATTGTACCCGAGGACTTGAAGGCACCGAATGATACCCTGAAAATCAATGATAAAAAACATTTCCAAATGTCCTGTTCTTTCTTCTGTAAAAATTGTCAAAAATAAAACAAATTCTTAAATAATACATGGAATGCTACAAATTTAATGCTGTTAAATTCCAAGACAGTTGAAAATATAATAACACAGACATGTACAAATTTATATGATTCTTTTCACTGAATTGGCCCAAAGGTATAAAGATTCTGAAAATTAATTGTTTTAATTAAATAACCACCTACAATGATAATTCATTTTGACAAAATATACATTTCCTGCAGTCATTAATGCTTTTTTCAATTTTTCAACAAAAAAAAAACACTTCTAACACAGACACTCACTTACCAGTGGTTTTGAAAAAGTTTGGATATAAGCCCAAAACTTGAAGTCAATTACTGCTAATCTTTTTAAATTAAAAAATACACAATTGAAAAAATAAATTCCATCAGTAGCAATACAATTTCATTAAAAAAAAAACGTGATTTACCTTCGTCTACGTAAAAAAACGTGATTTACCTTCGTCTACGTAAAACATTACTTCAAAGATCTTCCCCACAGAGCACAATAGCTGAGATGTATAAGATATATCTAATAGTAATAGCTTTAATGGGATTGAAAAGAACAAATCAGACTTGTCATTCAAAAAGTCCGACAACAAGATTGGCAATTTCCTAAACTCTAGTAAATACATGACAAATTTATGTTATGATCAATAGCTAATTACTAAAATCGGCAAGTTTTTGGAGAAAAAAAAACATTTCTGTATTTCATTTTCATTTCTCTGCTCTGGTTAATTACAATTGATAGAAGTGTTCTGACAGATAAAACACCCACAAATCAGGGATAAAACTTCAGTATCTTAAAATGTCAGGTGTTTATCTGGTAGCTCAAAATTTTAACATTACAATTTCGACTTAATCAAAATATATTACATTTTAAAAAATCACCATTAATTTCTATATCATTTTTTTGGCAATTTCAGCACTTTATTATATATTTTTTGGATTTCAATTTAAGACAGGGAACTTCATTTCATTGAAAAAGATAACAGTTGACAGCTAGAATCTTTAAAATCTTTATTTTTTTGTCTACACAAATATACTTTCAAATTCAAGTTAATTACATAATGATAAAATATGTATTTTATTTTTTGTACCTTAAAGCATTTTCATAAATTTTTATTATTTTTAGATCATAAAAAATAGGAGTATAGTTGACGTACACCACATAAAATAAATTTTAAAATTGTCTTTTTTTTCTTCACTGCACCAGGTTTATGTCAAATACATGAGGCATCTTCAGTCAATTATTTCTTAGATAAGTATAAATTATCTAAATTTAAATTGTTGTTAAAATTGTTTATAAGAACATCTTACTTTAAGACTGCAAAATAATGACAATCTAAAAATGTTACAATGCTAAATTTACTTGCCAGAAAATTTTGCTACATTATGAAAAACTGATCACTTGGCCCAATAATCATCTGATTGGTTGTTGTTCTTTAATATGACAATGAAAGCCTGAAGATGCCCCTATAGAAATGTATATTTTTACAAATAATAACATTTATTACAATATTTCTTTGCTTTACACATTAGACATAATTAGTCTTAACCTGGAAAATACAAAGAACATACAAAAAATAGTATTACCAGTAGTAGTATAATATTAAAGATACTACTGTTACACAAAATGATTTTTCTAGACAAATATCTATTTTGGTCAATTGTGAAAACTTTAAAAGAAAACACCTTAAAGATACAATTACATACCTCTATAGGGACTGACATTAACTTTGACAGAAGACGTGGAGGTCACACCAGGATGGGAGGAGGTACTGTAACTATCTGTAGTGGTTGTCAATGTCTGGGTTGTATTGTAAGACATGGGTTTATAGTCATCTTTGCTGGTCTTGCCTTCAAAATATAATGTAAGTCAATTACACCTGGTCAAAATAGACATTGAAATCTATAGTTGTTATTCATCTTTCTACTTTTGCCATGTTACAATAAAATCATGCAATAATTTCAATTATGTTATATATGTACAAGTCAACTACATGTACATGTATCTTGATAAACTAAAAACTAGTCTTGAGGAAACTGCTCGAAGCCATTGGCAGTCGGCAATCCTCATTTAATAAATAAAAAAATTAATTAAAAAACTAGTCGCTCATAAAAACCTAGCAATAATGTGTAATTTTTGCCCTTTCATTTCTCTGTCATGTACACATCAGCAAAAATAAAAACAATATACAACTTCAATTAACCAAGACTGTTACATGTATCTACTGATTGTATTAAAAAAAAACATGTTACTCTTTCTATCTAAAACAAAATAATCCAATATCTTCGAAGACATTTTATTATCAAAAACTTTATAAAACATAGTGTATTAATGATTTCAAAATTTTCCAATAAAATTAAAAATTGTCATTTTTACTGAAAGAATAACACTTAGGATTACTAATAAAACAGAAAAAAAACATTCTCAAATTCAAATAATACAAGAAATTCACATTATACTCACATTAAAAAATTAATTAAGGCTAATAAAAATTAAGCTCAAATTTTTTTTTTAGGTTAATTTAAAACTGAAATTCATAGAGAAAAAGGTCAATATCTAACATTTTAAAAACTTAAAGTTTAATGTGGACAGACTAACTATGTCTTGCTTGTCCTTGTATTGATGTTAATAAATCACACAAATCATAACCATTAAATGTGCACAAATGACTGACCCAGATGTGACCTTTTAAGGTCAAGGTCAGGTGACATGTTCACTTCAAAATGAATGTATTGATCAATAATGGTTGATATATGAATGGTTACTAAGCAACAGACTTAATTGCTAAATCAGTGAAATTTAACCAGAGGCTCACAAGAGCATGTATTGCTCACTTGATTATCATTCTTTATAAACAGGCAAATTATTGGATAAACATGAACAAGGTCTCCTCATATACGATAAAAACAATGACAACTTTGTACAGTTTGGAGTAAATCATGGTTGTAGTTTCTAAGAAAAGCTTCTATTTATTTTCCCATAGGGTCCTTTGTTACAAGAAGGTTCTACATTGGTCTTCATCATAGATTTTGAATCCATGTAAAAATGACAACTTTGTAAAGGTCCTTTAACTTACACTTTGGGCTTAAACTTGTTTGAATTTTCTAAGAATTAAGATTTAATTCATTTCTTATAGGGTTCTCCTGTTGTATATGCATGAAATACTTGTAGCTGGACGTTAAAGTAAACAATCAATCAATTTTCCCATAGGGTTCTCAAAAAACTAAGTTTGGATTTACCTATTGAATAAACTTCACAATCCTGACACAAAATTTAACAAAGAAACCATGGCAATAGGGTCATCAAATACATGGCAGACTGACATGTGCTCTGCATGTGGAAAGTATAGATTATTTCTAATACACCTATAATATAAGGTTATTCAGAAATAGACCTAATCACAAATCTTTGATATCACCATTGCCTAAAAAAGCAACATCTCTGCTAAATAAAATCAAAATGATGATGTCCTGGTATTCTAAAACAAATATAATGTTCTCTAAAAGCAAATATTCAGTGCCCAAAAACTACAAGATAATTCTGGGTAGCAATAAACCATTTTTACCAGCATCTTTAAGCCATCTAATGTTTCTATTCTCTCATAAACCTCTACTGATCACTCAATTAAAGCAGAGACAAAAGAAAAGATTCTCCTGATTCATAGTGCCTGAAAGAAGGAGTTCTAATAGTCATAGAAAAGACATATTTGTGTACAATTTAGTGTTTAAACAACTCAATTTTCTCAAAACTCATATCTTACACCATGTCTCACTGTGGTGACCATCTAAAAATTATAATCTGCACAAAAACATTCATCATTAATTGATCACCCATGTACAGTTTGGCTTCAAACTGTTCTGTGGATTCTTACAGGAAGATACTTCAACATTTTCCCCTTGAAATTCTAAGTTTACCTATGTCCCATGTTGGTGGCCATATTAGATTTTCAATGGCCACTAAATCGATGGGAGGGAGATTTCAAAGGACCGCACAAGGAACATTTCTGCTGAGGTTGGTTTCATTTGGTCCAATAAGAAAAACAAGATTGGAATGTTAAATTGAAATACCATTATAACAATGGAAACAAAGTGATGATAAAAGCTACCACCAGGTGGAGCTTAAACAATGACACCTGTCTAAATCAAACACTGTTGTGTCAAAATAGACAGGTTTATGATATGAGGACTAATAAACCTGATGCTTGTTTTTCACATTTTCACAGTTCATTCATGGCTTGGAACAGACAAGTTAACTTTGGAAACATTTTCAGACAGGTTTCACAAAAAATTAAAATGAAACGAATTTAATGATGTACAGTTATGTTAGCCTTTTTCTTTTCACACAGTAATCCTGAATGTACGGCATTAAGAAACATGTAGACAAAAACAAAATTTCAGAAAATTGTCGATTTCACTAAAAAAAAACTGTATAATGACCATACAAAAGGAAAAAATTCTTAATACACATAATTATGACGAGGTACTACAGCTTACTTCCATTGAGTAAAACATGTCAGTCAATCATAGCATTTGGGCTATCTTTGACTTTGAAAGGAATCACATAGGAAATTGTTTACTGACAGGAAACAATTCAATTAAACTACCATAAAAAAAAAATCTACATCCAGGATCCACTGAAGGTTTTTTGTGTGATGTTGATTCAATTGTATGCTTGCATATTATATATATGTAGACACATATATTGATCCAAAACAGCAATGACAAAAAAAATCTTTAAAATTTGAGGAAAAATTTCAACTGAAAAAGTAATCAAATCGACTTCCATACGAAAACAATCAACCTTGTCGGAACACATCACTGAAAGAACAATGTGCCGACATGATTTAACATATAAAATTTAATTATATATCAACTGATCGCTCTAACACCATTTATAATAGATTAAAGTAAATTATCTCCCTTTGTGTTCAGCAATTTAGATTGGATGTAGAAACAAATGGTATAGCAATAGAAAAAGCTGCATCTGCTGGTATGGGATTTAATGACTAAATGAATCACAAATGAAATTAAATAGACTGAGGATAAGCTAAATCAGTACTTCTACAGAAAATAAAATCAGTCAAAAAATAATTTTATTTGTAGGGTTAAGGTGTTTAACACCACTTTCAACAATATTTCAGTTATATCGTGGCAGTCAGTTTTATTGGTGGAGTAAACCAGAGTACCCAGAGAAAACAACCGATCTGTCTCAAGTTTTTATTTTTATTTGTAAAATTGAGGCTTACAAAATAGTTGCTTTAACCATTTCTGTAGATGTACTGTTAAAAGAGTAGAAATTGTTTTAAAAACTCAAAATCTTTTTAGCTGTGCAAAATTCAAACAAAACAATTTTCCATTGTAGCATAAAACAAGATTCTTCACATTCAGAACTGTATTACATTAATAGTTAGATAAAAAAAAAACAAAAAAAACAGAGAAGCTTGAAAGCCACCATCAGCATAGAAATTGCTAGCAGAGCAAAATGGCATGGAAAATAAAACACTGAGTTATTTTACTCAAATAAGCTTACGCTGAGGCTCAATGTAATGAGGCGTTGCTCGATATATCCCTGTAGATTGATGAGCAAAAATATGAAAAAATGTTAATCAGTTCTAATAAACAATAAAAACAAACAATTTTACTCGTATTGTAGAAGTCAAGAAAACTCAATATCTATTTCAACATTAGTAAAAAAAATTAACACCTAGTTTGATTTTTCAATTTACAAATTTATGTCTATAGACTAATGCACATTTTCGATTTGATTCTTATTTTAGTAATTTACTTTACGGTAGGAAAAATGGTCCCCGCTCTATGCAAGAGCCATGGTAAAAACAATAAACTTGAGTATAATTTTCTTACAATAAGTATATATTTAAACCTTGAAATAAAATCAGAGAATAATTTCATAGTAAATAGAAAACACACAAGTTGTTACAACATTAAAATTTTGTGCTGATTAGCTTCATAGAATTTTGCCTGCATTAAAGGGAAATAACTCCAATAAAAACATAATTTCAGAATCAAGTCGGAAATGTGCAAATGATCAACTGGAAACTCCCTTACCATCAATTAAAATATAACGTATATATTTATTATGTTTTGTAAAGACGATCAACCTGCAACTTCCACTTATATAGACTTAATAAAGCCTGTTGAATAACAAGTACCTTTATCAAGCAAGTAAGGAAGTAAAGCCACATACAATTTTCCCAAAATCATTAAAAGGGAAATCATTGTGGTGTCAGGTATTGTATAGTAACATATGCTTATTCATCCATCGTTTGTTGTCTGCACGATTGATGTGTGATTGCACCACTTTTAAAAATTGCAGGATAATGCCTTATTGGTTTGCAAAGAAAATGTTTGGCAAGTAAAGTATATTATTTTTGCAGTAACCATATTATCTCTACATAGCATATAATGCTCTGGTCAGTTAAAATTCTAGTCTAGTCAACATGTACTTGTTAAAAGACATGTGTATATAATAAATGTAGCACTTTTGTTTAAATTGCAGTGGTCCATTAATGACTTTATATTTGAGGATCTGCTTTACTTTCAGTAAGCCATTTTGGTATTGAGAAACTCAATTATAGACTCCATGTGAATTTATCTCTTTTAGTATTGAAAAACAATGAAACTTGAAACAGCTATTTCCTGTGCTTCATCCTCTTCAACAATAGCCATACATGGAATCAATACTGGAGATTTAAACAGAGTTCTAGACAAAGAGACTAAACCTTTTCTACAAAAGGAACAAAAATCCAGACTTCCTTCTAAAACCAAATGGAAAAGCTACCATCTTTGATGCTTTATGTTCTGATTATAATAAGTGTTGTGATAGGAACAGTTCCTTGAACAATTTTACAATTCAGTTTATGGACATTGTGGATTTGAGAATTACAAATGTTCTACCACAAAACTTTCAGTTCTCCTAACAAGCACTATAACTAGAATCTAAAAACTTGTAATCAATTTTTGAAATAAGGTCTACAAACACAGTGGAGTAAACTATTTTTGGGGTGTAAAAGATAAACAAACTTCGTTCTCTTGGTTGTAAGTTTAATTTTGCTTACAGTCTTCACTTTTCTACCGTCCTTCTATACCATCCTACCACATAAACTCATAAAAAATTATGTCTATGACTGACTGATATTAAATCTTTTAGAAGTATCAGTAAAAATTTTCTTGTCCTAAGTAAAATGGTCCTTAACCAATAGCTGAACAGATTCTACCTTCTTAGCTAGTAGTCAGTTAACTACAACCATTCATTGACCCTGCTATTGTACTGTCCATGTAACCAACAGATTCTACCTTCTTAGCTACTAGTCAGTTAACCACAACCATTCATTGACCCTGCTATTGTACTGTCCATGTAACCAACAGATTCTACCTTCTTAGCTAGTAGTCAGTTAACTACAACCATTCATTGACTCTGCTATTGTACTGTCCATGTAACCAACAGATTCTACCTTCTCAGCAAGTAGGCAGTTAACTACAACCATTCATTGACCCTGCTATTGTACTGTCCATGTAACCAACAGATTCTACCTTCTCAGCTAGTAGGCAGTTAACTACAACCATTCATTGACCCTGCTATTGTACTGTCCATGTAACCAACAGATTCTACCTTCCTAGCTAGTAGTCAGTTAACTACAACCATTCATTGACTCTGCTATTGTACTGTCCATGTAACCAACAGATTCTACCTTCT
>MJUT01017201.1:217294-228284 GCA_002080005.1 Gigantidas platifrons | reverse complement strand
CACGACAGATGTATAATTTGGTTGTCAATTTATATTATGAAAAAGATATTACACGCTTTGGGCTGAATAGAGCTAAAATCTGCAAAAATTATAATATTCCATTTTTCTGCAATCTACACAACAAAACATGTTTTTTGATGATGAAATGGGTTTAATTTTCGATAAATGCAATAGTTTTAATAAATCCATTATAAAAATATCATCAAAGTTGTGTAATATTTTGTCTATTGAAAACAAAAGGCGAAAAATCTCGTTTTTATGCAATTTTATCAGAAGTAGGGATATATTTTTTGCCTCCTACGATTACTGAACTTCATAAAATATTAATAACTTGTATTCATTTGAACGATAATATAATCAGCTATCCACCAAACCCCAGTTTTTATATTCTAATAGTTGTTCATAAGCTACAAGACCTCAGCAACAGTGAAGAATGAAAAAATCTGAAAATCTGGCAAAATTGTCGAAAGGATGTAAAAAAGGGCTCAAAAATGTAAATTCATCCCAAAATATTCAATGTTAACATGTTTTTTTTTCAAGAGGATATATAGGAGGACCTAAAAAAATATGTTAACATGGAAGGTGGGGGGGGTGCACGGGGGGTTATGCTAGCCCACGGACTAATTGACCCTGCTATTGTACTGTCTATGTTTATGCCATCATTTATTTTTGTGATAGTATGCAGTCTTTTCGAGTTGAAGCAAATCTGTGCTGTTTTTTATTGTTTGTAATATCTGTATTGCTATTGAGTGGGAGGGTTGGGATCCCATTAACTGGTTTAACTCTGCCACATTTTTGTGCCTGTCCCAAGCCAGGACCTAGATTTCCAACGTCATATGTTCACTTTCTTTATATCGGTGGAATTGTTGACCATAACTTTCTTTTCATAAATCTATTACAAAGTTCTTCAAGGTTGAATTTCATGCAGGCAGCCAAAAACAAATTACCTGTTATTATCTGTTCCTCTATGGGGTGGATATCCCCATTCATCTGACCGTTCATCATTGGGGTGTGGCTACAAAATAGTTTTTAACAAATGTTTTAGTGTTGAAATTACTAACTATGTGTAGCAAAAAATATCTAGTTTTTAAATTTTTACTAAGTTCATGTGTTAAATTGAAATATTTCCCAGCTATATAATAATGAGAAGAAATCACAGTACAATACATATCTTTATTTCTGCTAGTACTGGACATAGTTTTACAGTACTAGGTTACTGAAGTTGACAGGACAACCTATTTAATTACATTACACAACCCCTTCTAATCACAGTATTCAAACTCCCATTTAATTACTCCCAGTTCTTTCAAAAGAATGAGGCCCCGGGTGGCTCAGTGATTTAGATAGTTGGAATACCTAACAACTCATACAAGCCTATCACCAATATGGCACGGGTTCGCACCCGGCTTTGTAGATTACAAAAAAGGGTGCACTCAACTCGCAGCCGCAAGTGATAAAGTTTACCAGTTGCTTGCCCATAGTCGGTGGTTCTCTCCGGGTACTTCGGCTTCTTCCACCACTAAAACTGGGCGCCATGATATAGCTGAAATATTGTTGAAAGTGGCATTAAACAAAATATATCAAATCAAATTCAAAAGAATGTACTTATCAAAGAATACCAATTTGCTTTGTTTCTACTTTTATATTTAGTCTCTACCTATATTTGTGGTATATTATTGCTTAGTTTGAATCCCGCTTATGGCGATGTGTACTCGATACAACATTATGTGATAAAGTTTGTTAGTGATTTGTGACAGGTCTGCGAAATATTGTTGTAAGTGGTGTTAAACACCATAATCCTATTATCATTTTGTGTTGTATTTATATGTATATTTAATATGTTTTCATTTGCACATGTTTTTTTTCCAGTTTTATAAATATTTCTTCAGGACATTCTTTATATTAAACTAACTTTTATAAAGTTCTTCAGGACAATTTGAGAAATAGGTGGGCAAATGTCCTGAGACCAGTGCCTAGCTGAATCACTGATGTATAATAATATACCTCCAGGATTGGGGAAAGCTTACTAAATTATCATAAAACAAAGCAAAAAAGTTAACGTTATATGACATTTCTAAATTTCTAACCTTGTAAGATCTAAGACAAGTTCTTTGGTGGCACATTTAATTAGTTGTTGTACATCATTGTGAAGCAATCCTGCTGTTTTCTGACCATTAATGGCATCTATAATGTCCCCTACTTTTAAACCCTCCTTGTAGGCCTTGCTGTTTGAATTTATCTGAAAAATGTCAAAGAAATATTCATATTAATTTAATGTAATTCATGGACACATAGTTATAATTATAACATGTATGTCTGCATTCCAGTAAAGAACATGTAAAAGCATCTACAGGCAAACCTGTATAAACTGAACACTGAATAAACCAGGGCTACTGTATATATGTGGAACCTATCTAATCCAACACACCAAGGGACCAGGGAAATGTCTTGGATTGTACAGGATGTCAGAATACTCAGGATTTATTTTAGTTAACAGAAAAACTTTGGGACCATTTTATCAGATGTCTGTCACAGGATGTCAGGAAAACTCAGGTGTTGGATTACAAAAGTTCCTCTGTATACAAAAATGTATATATATATACATTTGTGTTTTTAGCTCATGGGTCTTGAAACACAATATATCAGCTGTTTTGAGAGCAGTTCATTTCACATTGGTGGGCGAAACTGGAGTGTCTGGAGAAAACTACAGACCTGTGCAAATCACTGACAAACTAAATCACAACTTCAGCTATGATAGGTACTGATTGGATACAAGATGTATGTATATGTTTATATAATACAACTATGTACCATAGATGGCACCCTGTGTGTATTGTTAGTTTACAAATAATAATAGTTCAAGCATGTATACCACATACAGACTGTTTGTTTGGATTTGCAGATCATATTAAATGTGAGACTTAATATATTTCTGAATCTGCATAAAGTTATTTCCACCTCAAGAATGCTTGATGATTAATAACAAGATCTAAAAATTTGACAATTTTCATTTAAATGATTTGAACCTAAATCCCTATAGCTATCCAACAGTATTGGAAGTAAACCAATAAATAGTTATTGTAACCATATGATTGATGTCTGAGAAGGTCTTTGACAAGAAACAAGAGCTTAGAAATGCAACAGTTTGATTTGTTTCTTCATAGGAACTTGTGATCCCCCATGAAGCTCCTTACTATAAATCTACTCATTAATCATTCATTGAATTATATATAGACAGTAAGCTATCTATTGGCCAATTAAGATAGGAATGTGTCTGGGGGATTGTCTTATGAATCTGATACATCTATACTTTGTACATGTAGTGTTTGTCAAGGTATATCATTGTTCTTTTGGCATATAGATATTACCCACCCTCAGACCCTGTTTTTACCTCCTCTGTGCCACCTTCTGTCATGTAGGGTTAGGGCTATGGTGTTTAATGCCACTTTCAACAATTTTTAAGTTATACCGTGGCAGTCAGCTTTATTGGTGGAGGAAATCGGGGTACCCGGGGAAAACCACCAACCTGTCGCAAGTCACTGACAAACTTTATCACATACTGTTGTATCGAGTACAGCTCACCATTAACAGGGTTCAAACTCACAAATTAGTGGTGATAGGCACTGATTGCCTAGGTAGTTGTAAATCCAACTACCATACAATCACGACAACGACAGCCCCAGAAAGATAATAAATCTGTCTCAAAACACAGAAGATTTCTAAACTGATACACAAATATTTCTTACTTAGACAAATCTCTACAGCATGATCAAAACTCTTCAGACTTCAATAACTTACACAATATTGATAGAGATCTTAAAAATATTACATCTTTATCAATGGGATGGGTATACACAAGTATATCAAAAGATTTATTTCATCATTTTTTCTCTCTGACAAACTAATCATAATGCACTTTATTTTCCATCTGTCTTTTGTACAGTAAATATTAATCTTTATAAGATTAAAATAATCAGGTTTGTGATACAGAAATGTCAGAAATACATCAAAATCAGGGCAACATGTGCTTCAAAATCATCAGAGATTCTTAGATATACATGTACAATGGATGGAAAACCAGGTCAATTAAGGGCAATAGTGGTTGGGTTTATGGTGCTTAATGCCACTTTCAACAATATTTCAGTTATATCATGGCGGTCAGTTTTATTGTTGAAGGAAACTGTAGTACCCAGAGAAAACCACCGACCTGCCGCAAGTCACTGACAAACTTCATCACATAATGTTGTATCGAGTACACCTCGACTGAACAGGATTTGAACTCAAAATGTTTGTGGTGATAGGCACTAATTTTCTAGGTAGTTATAAATCCAACTACCATATGATTACGACGGCCCCTCAGCTTAAACAGAAATCCTTGAAGAATTGGAAGTTTAGTTAACTTAAGGGGGTAGGCCTGGGGTATGGGAGATAACTCTATTTTCAGTGTCTTTTCAAATACATCATCATCTGTGCGTTTGAAAATTCTCCCTCAATTCCAAGCTTCTTGGTGATAAAGATTGTTTACATTGGATATGGCCAGTTAAAAAAAACTCCTTTTCTTTTACCTTTCCATAGCTGTGCTCCTTGCATTTTTATATCTTATTGCTGCTTATGCCAATGTTAGGCAGTGTGTTATTATTATATGCCGGTGCCCACAAAATATCATCGAAATATCTCTTTCCAGAAAAAATGTTCATCGAAATATGTTGTCAAAAATGCCAGAAATGTAACACAATTTGTGTGACAACCTTTTTCTATTGAATTTCAAGGGTTTGTAAAAAAAAATTAAATATATACACCAGAATCTTTAATATTATGAAACTATAGAGAAAATTCATTGTTTGGTAGTAAAAAAAATAGAAAGCTATGTTTGGGGGAAAAAAATTGTAATATCTGATCCTCTCTTATACCGCCGCCCCCTTCTCCTAAGACAACTAAAGAATAACCAGAATCAAACGAATACAACTGGAGCACAGAATTTGAAGGAATTTAACAATACAGCTGGATGGCTGTCTGTTTTTTTTTTTTTTTTTAAGGAATTAATCAAGTATAGTCACCCTCAAACCACCCCTCCCCTCCCCAGCCAACCTGAAAATAAAAAAGACAAATGCATTCATTTGGTAATTTGGACATCCACTGTGTCAATTATAAGAATTCGAAAGTTTTTTGTTATTGGTAACTAATTATTTTTTTATCTCACAAACAATGAAACTAGCAAAAGATGGGTGTGTGGTAACTTTCCTCAACAATTTCATTTTTTTCTCTGGGTGCCATGAAAAAGATAAATAAGCTGGGTGGCTGTCTGTGTTTTTGGGTTTTTTTGTGTGTGTGTTTGTGTTATGAATTAATCAAGTAGAGTCACCCTAAAACCACCCCTCTCCCTTCCCAGCCGACCTGAAAATAAAAAAGACAAATGCAGTTATTTAGTAATTTGGACACCCACTGTGTCAATTATAAGAATTCAAAAGCTTTTTGTTATTGGTAACTAGTTAATTTTTATCTCACAAACAAAGAAACTAGCAAAAGATGGGTGTGTGATAACTTTCCTTGACAATTTCATTTTCTGGGTGCCATCCATGAAAAACATAAATCTAAATATTTAAAAAATCTGACAGTAAAAGTTTGTAAAATTTGGTGCAATGATGTCTATATGTCTATTCTTCAGTGTGACATTTTTTGGTGGAAATTAAATGACAGTATTTTTTTTAATCCGATTTTTAATACCAAGGTAGACCTCAGGGCATCCCCCCTTTTTTGCAGTTTTCACTGTTTTGCACGTGATTATCTCCAAACAGGATATTCAGATATGCTAGATATTTCATATCTATTCAACAGCAACACTCTCAAGTGTATTAAAGCCAAAATATTCCCTTTCAATCAGAAATAAATGTGCATATCTATTAGAATCTTCCGAAACTAGTATTACCATCTGGCGTCAAGAATACCCCCAAAATTGCTATATTTAGGATGTGCTATGGAGAAAACGGCACGGTGAAATTTTTTGAAACTTTGGCAGATAATGTATTTAGACATAACTATTCCATGATGCAAATTTTAAAAAATTTGAATGATGGGAAAATTTTAGGGTAACCCTAACCCTAACCCTTAAATAAATCTAAAGGATAAGAGGTTGAAAATATTAGATGACAAATCAAAGGTTCATTTAACTGACAATTGGTTTCAAGTAATACATTTCAATTTGTCACTTTGTCACAGGATTATGAAACCATAACTGTTCACTTCAAATTTTATCTACATTAAATTCTTGTTTAAAATGTATAATCTAGCCAAGTTTTCCACTTGGAATTCAAATATTTTGAAATCCAATAATTCCATGTCAGACCTTTTGTTTTTCTATTCTAAAACATTCATTTTCTGCCATAGGAAAATTACTTGACATGGGAAATTGCTGACAAAAACTCTTTTATTTACCATAAATTTTATTTTCATACAAAATTTTACAACTACATTTATTTTTTTGTAGAACCTGATGGCACAAATTCTTTCTTTAAAAATATATAGTATGCATTGCCCATGAAATTAAATTAACTCATAATTGCATTAAATCCTTTCTTTTATCTCCATAATTTATGTGATAAAGTTAAATCCCTAATTGACAAGTACTATCACAACATATTTAAAGATAACATACAAAAGTGTTAATCTATACTGGATCCTTGGATAAATATATATATTACATTTATGAAAGATGGGTTGAGACATTTTATTTATTTATGAAAGCTGAAACTTTCTAAATTAAAGTCTATGAAGAATATATCAATACCTATAGTCCATATAGAGTTAGGCCAAGGAAAAAAAACATTTCTGCAGTGTATCTTCCAAAAATGTCAATAAATACTTTAGAGTAAGCACTAAATATTAGGGCAAGTAGGGTTAGTGGACAGACACAAATTTATTTTTTGGCCTTATACATATTGTCCAGAACTTTAATGGTTTGTTATCAACTTTCAGGCTTGTTATGTTACAGGGTGGATTGACATTCTTTAGACTATCAAAGCTATGTCACAGGGAGGGATGACACGCTATAGCCTATCAAAGCTATGTCACAGGGTGGAATGACATACTATAGTCTATAGCCTATCAAGGCTAGATGTCACAGGGTGGAATGACATGCCCATCAAAGCTATGTCACAGGGAGGAATATATTATAGTCCATCCGGCTATGCCACAAGGTGGAATGGCATATTAGCACCTATCAGGCTATGTCACAAGGTGGATTATGTGTTATTATAACACATATCAAATGTCACAAGGTAATGCCCTATAGGTAATATGGTTAGTTGTTTTTTTCTTCTTTTTACATTAAACATATAAAGTGGGTGGTTCTTGATTTAAAAGCTATAAATAAATTGAAGAACTGATTTATTCACAAGATGCACAGTTGGATAATAAAGATAAAATACAACACTGAAATAAATATTTACTGCACAAGATTTACAGTTACAAAGATACTAGAGTTACAAGTATAGATCTATAGAGGACTCAGCATTATTAATTTGTATGGCAAGCTCTGGACCCTTGGGTAGGGGAACAGCAAACAAACATATTTTTAATTTAGGCATAACAATTGATTTCTTGTATGACAATTTCCATCATACATAGATGATTCTACTTTGCTCTAGAGCCTCAGACTATGGCAGTAAACATGCACATTTATATAATTATTTGTACATGTTTTTTCTTTATTCTAGCACAGGCTGTTGACACATACATTTTCATAAGGTTTATGTGTTGTTTTGTACAAATGACAAGCAGTGGTCTGTGTTTACATGGTAATGTGGACCATTGACGAAGCATTTATGTCATACTATATGTTTCTGCATTATTATGTGGACACATACCACCTGACACTTTTTTAATTTGTCATAAAACAAAGCAAAAACCTTGAAAATATGGGTATGTGGGGGTTCTATCCCAGTATACATGTACATTCTTTATGCTTCTGCTTTGTTCTAGGCCAATACACATGCATATTATACATGTTTTTGCCTAGTTCATGCACATGGGCTGGCACATGGTTTCAGGTTTGTTCTAGAACATGACCAGAACACGTCACACATACTGTACATGTCTATATTGTTCTAGTCCAGTACACATGTACACAGGGTGCATATCAATTTATTTGATTTTTTATCCCTGTTTATTAATATTCCAGCTCTTTAGAATGAAAGAGTTTGAGGATATTTTTTCCTGTTTATTATTATTCCAGCTCTTCTCTTTAGAATGAAAGAGTTTGAGGATAGTTATTTGGCCCATCAATTATGTCTGTTCATTCATCCCAGGATGAAGATGACAGATGGCCTCTTTCAAGTTTTTTTGTATTTATTTACATAGTACATGTATTCAATGTTGTGGAGTTTTGGCATAACTGTCAAATATCTACAGAACCTGCTGGTATGGTTTACTAATGAAGTCCATGTTGACTGACCACCTGATATTAACATTAGTTCATAGAATCTGTATAATACAGATAAAATATAAAACAATGATATCCAGCTCAATAAAAATAACATGTGTAAATTTCAATATGTAAATAAAGGTGGGAGTGATACAATATACTACATTGTCGGTAAATAAAAAAATTATTTGTACGAGCTTTAGAAACAGGCAGACTAGAGAGCCTTTGGCGAGCTTTTCAGGCCTGTTTCGCAGCGAGTACAAATGAATTTTATATTTAATGACAATGTACGTATTTTGTGTTTATCCTGCAATGTCAAAAAAGTCGGAAAACTTGTCAGATTTAAACAAAAACAAGCGTCATTCCTCGCTTTTCATATATGTTGTCAAGGGTGTCTTCTTCGTAGTCCGCGTTACATTAGTACCAGTTTCATACTTGTCTGCGCTCTCCGCTGTACATAGCTACAGGGTACCAGGAAAGTTTATTCGTAGGCTGAAAAGTTTATTTGTAGGCTGAAAAGTTTATTCGTCTAGTACGAAAAGTTTATTCGTATAGCATATTTGTACAGCCAATGTACTGATTGCCGAATAAATACATGTACACTGGGTACTGGTGAAGGTTCCCACGGATCAAACCCACAGAGCTAAGTACTCAGGAGACTTTTGTCAATTGAAGAATATTCTGTTTCTAGTACTGGTAGCCATCTTGGATGGATAATGGATCAATCATGTGCATTTTAGAATGGAAACCACCCAAAGACTATATAAGTATTTCAATCATGCCAAGCTTGGTTTAAATTGACTGATCATGAGTAGTTGCAGGGATGATGATTTTTTTACTTAAATATGTCTAATTTCAATAAGCAGTGAAAAGTCAACAAAAATGTAGATGACGAAAAAACAGGAATACATGTAACATTTTTTTTATTTGGTTATAAGTATTATAGTTCTACCTTTACATGTAGAAATCTGATCCTGAAGTGTTTGACCACCCCATTGGTACATGTCACTTTATTACCAGTGTAGTGTTCTGATTGGCAGAGAATCAGAGGAATCAATTAGTTTTCTAAATCTGTAGCATTAAACGAAAACCCATCTGTGATATATCATCCCTAGATTGCTAGAAATGTGCAGAAAAATGTGCACCAACAAAAGAAATGCACCATCATCCTGAGGTAACTGAACCATAAGCCTTAGTGCATATGTAATTTGCATCAAAATAGTATGTGGGAAATATCATAAATTGACTAAGGCATATTTGTAGACTAGTAATTCTCCATAAAATTTTCATTAAAACCTTCTTCATTCAACTGATCTAAATAGAATAGAAAGCTTATATTTCAAAGAAGAGTTCAAGATCGTAAGATGAATCATTTTCTATGTTTAAAACAGGCATCTAAAATTATCAGTAAATGATATAACAATTCAGCTAAGTGTAATAACCTCCATATTGCATAATTTATATGGATATATTCATCACCAAATGCATCATACTACATTGTATGCAAGTATGGATGCATGAAGATATGTGGCCTGTTTATGCATGTTATGCAGTACAATGAAACTGACATGTTGATGTCTGATGTGCATATAACCACCACATTCATATATATAGTATTTGAAGGACAAAGGAAAGTCAAAGAATGAGTAACTAATTACAAATATCCTTATCATACAAGTAATGCTCATGGTGAACCAGTATTTTGTAGATTTCATGGCTCAACCAATCCACAAATTTAAGAATCCACCACAGCATAATGTTTTCTTTCTATTTACATGAAAAACAATTTCTTCATATATTTTAAATTGATATTGTTTTTTATTTCGGAAACTCGGAATCCACAAGAATTGGGATCCATGAAATTAAGGTTATTTCACTACATGTATTAAGAAAAGTCATCCATTCATAAAGAGTATATGCCAGAGCTTCATCCGACTCGCATGGCATATATTAATGTGGTAGTTTTTAAATTTTTATACATATTTTAATTTTTATTACTAGTATTAGTAACAAGCTGGTGTACATTGTATGACAATTGAAGCTGACCTAATCACAAAGCTAATGAACCATGACAATGAGGTCAAAATAAAATTAGCAGTACCTTATTAAAAAGGATCCAGTCTTCTCATTCAGACTGCTCATTTTTCAAGTAAAGAGTATAAAACTCACATCCAATGTTTTATGATCATAAAGCCTGTGTGAGTAATATGTACACAAAATTATTGTTTCTTCTACTCAGTCTATGAAACAAGCTAACAAACCCTGATGATTTTCATCAGACCACTTATCTCTCTCCCTTATCTGTTCAACTCAGTAAATAAAATTTCTACAGCCATCACAACTGTAACTTGATCAGTTTCATATTAAATATAGCCATCTGAATGAACTATAAATAACTACACTAAGTCTTTCTGAATGAAAATAGAAATTTATTATTATATGATGATGCTATATATACATAAAAAAAGATATATAAGAAAATTGTTTATTAAAGTGTCACATATTGATTGTCATAAAACATCATCATAATAATAAAAGAAATGCCTAGCACATGAATGTGCAATGTACCCC
>MJUT01017201.1:187945-210315 GCA_002080005.1 Gigantidas platifrons | reverse complement strand
ACTCATGTGCTACAGAAGGTTAAGCTGTTCCTGCTCTAATAGTGTTACTGTTAAAAACAACACAAACATCATCTGATATAGAAAATTGTGTTGCCACTAATGTACAATGTCAATGTAAATAAATAAATATAAATACACTATAAACACATATAATCAATAACAAGTCTATATGTATGACAAAAAACTGAGTCTTTGTTTTATGGTCCAGAACCTAATACTACCATCTGAATGAATGGTATTTTCATACACATGTAATGTAACTTTCGGCAAAATTAGCTAATTCTTGGACCCCAGAGGCAAAGGCAGTAGACACTTCAAATAAAACCATCAAGCTACATGTAAACTCAATGTACATTGTACATTTTTTACATACACCTCACAAAATTGGTAATAAACTTATTCCTCAGAAATAAGTTGATAATGATCCTGCTAATGGTCCTAAAAGAAAGTTGGGCTGCACATGTGCACAAACCACTGGTACAGTGTAAATGTATCCTATCCTCATTATACCATCCCTCTTTAATCGCCCACCCTAACTATTTCCATAAAATTACACAAAAAAGTCTCAATTCAAAAAATCATGCACACGTAGCTTATGTGTAAATTTCTCTCTCAATATATTGCCACCCTCAAATAATCTCCAAAATATAGCTTGGTTCAAATGGTAGTAGTATTACAAGGGTGTACTCTATTGTTTAATATTTATAACATACAGTGGCAGTATTTCAAGGGTGTACTAATAACTATATTGTTTAATATTTACGACATACAGACTCTATATTTTTATATTTATTACCTTTATACATTATGTTTGTACCACAATTTGTTTTTAATTTCTTAAGAGCATTGATTTGGACAAAATGATTGAAAGAAATTCAGTAATAATAACAAACAAAATGTTTAACATAGACTTTTAAATCCCTTTCAACAAAATGAAATGCAAAAATATTTACATGTATCCTGTCAAATAAAATATAAAATCGACAATCTACCTACACATGTAATTAATGTGTCCAAAACTAAGCCTGAGAAAAAAAATCACGAAATCTTAACGGAATTAGATTAAGCAATAATTACATAAACCTAACAGTGTCAATTCAATATAAGATTTGGGCAACTTCTTCTCTTTGCACAAAATAATTATTAATGTATTACCCTATTAAATTCTCCAGGTATTAAGAAATAAATAATTTGCCCAAGTAATTTGTTATGCATGATTTTACAGGTGAGGGAGTAATAGGTAGATAAGGAAATTTATCTAGCTGTTTAATTGATTAAATTAAGACATTTGACAAGAATCTCAAGGATATTAGGACTAAATTATTCTCTAATAGAGCTTCAAAGTGTGGAGTACTTTGAAATATTTACAGTTAAGATTAGCACCTTTTAGGTAGCATTAGAAATATAGATGAAAGATTGTTTTTGAACCAAACAGATTTGTCTCCCCCAACTCAAAAACAAATCTTATTTTTGCCCTAATATAGCAGTCGGTTTTTTTGTGAACCATAAAAAAAATTTGAATTGAAATATGGCAAAAACAAAAAAACCTTGATAAATCAATTACTTCATGAGGACAACACCAACTATCAATGATGTATGTAAAAATATAGGTGTAGATACCTAGCTTCTAGCTTGTACCTACTGACAATATCACCCAAAGTCAGATGCATGAACACTGTACATGTATGCCAACCAAAACAAAAAGTCTAAATTTCAAAATATACTGGTAGTTTCCTTGCAGATTCATACCCCTCTCCTCCTTAAGCAGCTGGTCCTCTGTGATTTACACACCCTTATACAACTGTTAAAATATTCCTTACCAGTAGAAAACTATAGGAAACTTTGTATGCTACTGTCTTGTTACAGCCATTGCATTTTAATGTTTATTGTTCCATCCTTACATTGATTGGTTTTTTGGTGTTTAATGCCACTTTCAGCAATATTTCAGCTATATGATGCCAACCAGTTTTAGTGGTGGAAGAAGTCGGATTACCCAGAGAGAACCACCGACCAAGGGAAAGCACCTGGTAAACTTAATCACTTGCGGCTGCGAGTCGAGTACACCCTTTTGTGTAATTTACAAAGCCGTATTGGTGATAAGTTTGCACGAGATGTTAGGTAATCCAACTACCTAACTCACTGAGCCACCCGGGGTCCTTTCCATCCTTATATGTTTTATAGGCTTCAAATTAGTTACTCAATATGGCTTCACACTTCTCTTCATAATTTATTTTAAAATTGTTTGGAACACATGTATAATTTTTAAATATAGAGCAAATTGACATGTTGATGTTCTCTCCACATGTTCTGATATTATCAAAATAAATCTAACAAAGATTTAAACAGTCCAGGGATCAAATTCTGAGTTATGTACGAGTTTGAAATTAAAATACATTTGTATTTTTACAAAATCTGAACATCTGTTAAAAAAGTATTAAAAAAAGTCCTACCTTACTCTCAAAACTTATTTACTTAGAACTACACTGTAAATTAACCAGTCCTAATATATATATATCATAGTTTATTAAGTTAAAGGTATTCAGTAGATACATGTATCTATCTCATTATATGCTAATTAGTTTTTTATTTACTTTATATATTTTTTCGCCCACATACATGTACATGTACTTGATTACATCATATCAGATCAGGTAGATAGTTATATTATTTCAAGCATGAAGGTACCTGTATGTCAACAATTAAAATAAAAATCATGACAAGAACCATAACTCTTGACATACCCTGCAGATCTACAATATTGTGATACAAATAAATATACAAGTAAATGTGCAACATTACCAATTACAATTTTAAGCACACTGTAATGGTATACATGTATGTGTCCACTAAATAATATGAGCAGTCTGCATTATTACCTGTATGTGCAGGGCCGACCTTAGGAGGTGCTGGTTCAATTATTCTCTGTAAAACATGCAGTGTGTTATTTTGTGTACGGTATTTGAACAGCTGAGAGTAGACAACTACAGAGCGAAGCCCAAATGGGAGCAATTGGTCCAATAGGCTAAAGGCCAGTCCTGATTATGTGGACACAGATCCCTGCACGTCACAACAAATGTATAAATGCTTAAAAAAATGGTTGCTACAAAGGTGTATGACTGTATCTCTTAGTCTTATCTTTACACTTTGGGAGAAGTCTCGATCAGCCTACACACAAAATATGTACATCCTTAAAAAATGGTTGCTACAAGGGTCTGTGGCTGTACCTCTTAGTCTTATCAAAATATTTTTTTGAGAAGTCTGGATCAGCCTACACATTTATACATCAATTCATAAAAAATGTTTGATATATTATTAAGTGGTTAACATTCGTCTTTGATGAATAATGGACATAACGATAATATGAAGTGTGTTCATCATGAGATGATTCTGACAGAGTATGAAATGAAGAGGAAATTTTGAACAGTTGTATTTGATCTTATCAGACATTATACTACAGTGTACTACAGTAATCCACTGATGAATCATTGTAATTAATATACACTTATACATTATATATATAATCACTATCTTATAGCTTCCATCACCAGGTACAAATGTCTATTATTATTAGAATATGATGCTGCTATGTGAAACTTACAAAGTTAAAACTGAAGCCAAACCAAGGTTATGGGTGTTCAATGCTACTTCAAACAGTTATAATGTGTCGTTCAACTACTTAATACAGGGCTTTCAATATTTTTCAAGTCTACCAGTACTACACTATTTTACAGGCGGTACTTTTGATTAACATTTGAACAATTTTCATTAATATCTTATACAACACTCTTTAAAATCAGGTACTAAAGACCATATTAGGCAGGTAAAAGTACCTGTTATCACCCCTTATTGAAATTTAAAGGCCAGGCCCCGATGCCATAAAACTTTTTCTTTGCTGAGCAAACTTTTTTTGCTCAAAGCTGTGTTCTCAGCCAATCAAATTTGAGTATTTCCTTATTTGAGAATATTCTCAGACTTAAGTAAATTCTCAAGTATTATGGCACCGGGGCCTGTACTTCCACTAGTTAAAATGTACCTGTATAATGTAGCAGGCAATTTAATTGGTGGAATATTCAATAGCCGAGAAAAAAAACTACCAACCTACCACAATGACTATTTAGTCACTGACAAACTTATAATGTTGAATCGAGTACACTTCACCATGGGCGGCAATCAAACACAACTTCAGAGTGATAGGTATCGAAAGCCTGGGTACACGATTGTAGACCTTATTTATTTGGCTGCAAATTATCCATGCATTGAAGCAACTTATTCAAGTTTGAGATACAGACTACTATATATTCACGACAAGAACAAAATATACAAAACAAAGACAGCGTTTGGTCCGACCAATGGATGGAAGGTAGTTATAATTGATGCTGTAAATAAAATTATATATTAATGGCTACAAGAAATGAGCTCTGTAATGTGTGCAAGAAGCAGGGATACTTGTAACAATTTATTGTGATGAGTCCAGAAGACATTTCTGAAAATTTTGGTGAAATCTAAAATTGTAAACTTTGGCAAGCCCCAACTGAAAATGGTCAATCCAGAACTCATCTAGGAAAGTTGCAAAGATCTCTGAAGAAGCATAATATTTTGTCTAACACAAATCAGCCAAGTATGGTCATCTGATAAAAGATCCTCATTGTGGAAAACCCTACTGTGACATGTAGAACATTAACAAAAGCACTGTTCCTTTACTTTATTTGGTGTCTAAGTTTAATGTTGGATATTCTCTGATATTCTCTCATGCTCATTTAAATGTAGGCTTGGGAGTTGGGATCAAAGCCTGCTGCATGACACAGATACCAATTGTTTTTTATTTTATATAAATACTGATCATGAGAAGTGTGATAATAACAGGATATAACAGTTTTATGTTGATCATATCTATCTTCATACTGGGCTAGTTCTACATGAATCATATTTTTCCTTGTCATCACATCATTAAAGAACCCAACAGGAACTATTTCCTTCTGTATCTTCTACAGATTTAATCTTGCCATTGAAACATACAGCTCTTTATATTAATTTTTGCAACATGATGCTGAAAAATGGTATTCCTCTGTTGGTGGACAAGATCAAGCAGCTTCATTTCTCATTAATTTGTACCAAATTGAGATAGTGAGCATGTTGAAATATCTAGAGGAGGGGGTGCAGTATCATGAATTACCAGTACATTGCATGACATACACATACCAGAAACAGTCACTGGTACAGTCATGACAAATTACAATGTACCAGTAAATAAGAACAAAATCATCATTCATGGCAAATTAAACAAGCCTGAAAATTAGAAAACTTCTGTTTCCTGTTATTTAAATGTTGAAAGAAGAGTTTGAAGATATCAAAGGGGCAATCAGAATCCGTAAATCAAGAACAGACAACACATTCACAATGGCCAAAAGATAAAGTACAAAAGGACAAACAACATCTACAAAACATACATTTAAAACTAAAGATCGAGTAACACGAACCCCACTAAAAGAGGCACCAGAACAAGATTTAAAGTTAAAGGGGCATAATTGAAGTAAAATAACCCGATAGGACAAGAATTTCATTGGAACAGACATACATTATGTTATGTATTTGAGTCTCAACCACTTTCAGTTAATATCTATAAGATTATTACAACCCTCATATTTCACAATTTTTTTTTATCAGATTGTAACAATAAGGTCATAACTCAACAACTTTTAAAACAACCTAATTTGATCAATGTAGTAGTCTTAGTTTTACTTCTACATGTTTAAGTAGATACATTTTGTACTTACTACATTTGATATCTCAAATATTTGTTTTTATATATACAGGGGTACAATTACTGAGGAACCCCCACCCCCCTAAAAAAGGCAATAAACTATAGCTATACAGGTGAGGTGGAACAGGTGAGGAGGAAATATTTTATTTTTTCCATCAAGGTTGGTACCAACTGATACATGACCATGTAGTTTCCTACATTTAATATACATGTACAATGTACAATGCCTACACATTTTTGTCTAAAGTTGGTGGATAAGAAGAGTTTGAAGATATCAAAGGGGTAATCAGGACAGAAGCTGTAAACTGAGCAGGACAGACAATACAATACAAAAGCCAAAACAAAATGTTCAACAAAACACTACACAGAAAACTCAAGATTGAGTAACATGAACCCACTAAAAACAAACAATGATCTACAAAACACTACACAGAAAACTCAAGATTGAGCAACATGAACCCTATACAAAAACAGGGATAAACAGTGGAGACACAGGGAACAATTTTCTCTAATGTTAATTTTGTATATCAATTTGAACTCGCAAATAACTAAAAAAAAGTCCTTGCCAAACGTCAATCAATTTTATTTATGCAACAAAACATATATACACACATCTTACTTGTGAACTTTAGTCAAACAAACCTATCCTTTAGATTCGTTAATTTAAACAAGTAAATTTGTAAGAACCATGGTTTATATAATACATGTACTTGTCTTTCAGTTTTTGTTCAGGATACATGTGTGCTACATGTATGTAACTGACCACCATCACTTGTTTAAGATTATAAGATTAAGTTTAACAAAATAATTTCTTACCTTCCAGTAACACTTTCAGGTAATAAAATCCAAATTTCTGATATTATCAATGAAAATGGTGAATGATTTGTAATGTCCAAAGACAAGTGGATGAGTTGTCTGGATAGTGTAACTTTGATGGCTGTGTAATGATGCTATCTATATGGAGGAGGTCAATGATCAATTATATACAGGGTGAAGATTAGACTGACCACATACTGTTAGGACAAACTTTTTACATCTCAATGACCTCAAATAACATAAATATTTCCCTGTATATAAAGTAAAGTGTTATACAATAATATAAAAATTAAATCTATGTTGTAACTTTTTTTGTTGGTGGTACACTATCATCTGTATCCCCCCCAAGAAAATAAAAGAAAACATTTAATTTTAATTACTTGTAGATTGTTATATTGTATTACATTTGTATGATATTTGTGGAACATAACTAGATGTAGAATTCTGTGGCAGTGCCACAGCAAGAAAAATTTGACCGCCCCTGTTCCTACTCCCACATTTTAGTCAGTCGGTAGCTAGACATATGCACAAAACTGGTTCTCTTTATGTAATTTCCAAGAAATTATCCAGTTTCAAATATAATATCCATATATCTGTCAATCAAATACAGTCCTCACAATGAACACTGTCACTGGTCCTCTGGCCCAAGACCAGTAAAACTTTGTTCAAACCAGTAAATTGTTCAGTTTTTATTTAAAACTATATAAAAATAAATTGAAGAATTTGATTCAGACCAGTAAATTCTAATTTTCACTTCAAGGACTGCCAACAACTTCGTACTGGATGAGAAAGTGTGTTACTCCCCCTTCCCCCAATCCCCATACCCAGGGTTGATTTACAATTTAAAATAAGGTAAGACTGAACAGTTACACACTGAGTACTCACTATAATGATAATATAAATGAGGCAGACAGATTCTGTTGTAGTATTCCTTATTAATCAAAGACATACAGTTGATGATTGGCACCAGACCTGGCAGAGAATCATACCTGGACTGATTCCAACGTGATGTAACCATTCTAAAAACTTGTAACACAAATGATAAGATTACCCATGTCAGTGTCAAAAATATTTAAAAATACACGTCTTACTGTCTTACTAGCGTTTCAAATCAATTACAGTTTTTTTCAGTCTTATAAATAATAGTTTAACGAATTTGGGAAGAGCTAATAGAAACAAACATGCTAAAACATTATACTATCTGTCTGATCTCAAAAAAAGACAAGATTTCAGAATATTTTTTTTAATATCCTCTTTCTGATGTTGAATTAATGCATAAATGCATATTAAAAAGACAAAAATAGTTCAGATACTAAAAATACTGGAGATTTATATTTATCTGCCATGCATGTGACTGAAGCACTACTATTATAATTCTGACTCATGGTACCGGTAACATCAACTGATGAACTTAACAAGTGTCAATTCAATATGCAATGCTAGTTATGCAACAGGAGATTAACAGAAAATATATCTATATCTCCCAGAATGTTTAATATGGGTAAAGATCCTATTAATTTGTTGTCTGTTCCAAATGTCAGAGAACCTCATGTGAAGTTCACATAAAGTTTACTAAGAATTTCATGTAAACAATTTTATATTACTTTTTTCAATTTATTTTTTTTCATAAAAATCTAATCAATTTGTTCAGTGACGAGTGTTATAGAAAATAAGATGTATATTAAAAAAAATCATTTGAATTTCATGTGAAATTTATGTCCAATTTACATCAATATTAAATAAAATTAAATGTTTGTTGAAATTTATTTTTTTCCAATATAATTTAGTGTATTGCCAAAAAATTTCCTCCGCAGAGCATGTAGTCACTCACCAGAGATGTAAAAGTATCATTTGTTCGACAGTATTATTATGTAGTAATCATGTTGGAAAAAGGGGTGGGGACAATGGGCACAATTTTGGAAGAGGACCATCAAAGGGCTTTTTAATTCAAATTTCGTTTCATTCCATCTAGCTGTTCTGAAGAAGAAAATTGTCAAAGATTTCTAAATTTCAACCAATCAGAAGCCTTCTGGTCATCTGGAATGAAGAGCAAGGTCATCGGACACAATTTGGAAGAAGACCATCCCAGGTGTTTCAAAACAGAGAACAGACCGATGAATGGCAAAAGTAAACTTGAATCTTTGGCTCTGGTGTGGTACAGGTAAAAAAAAGTATGGGATTAAAGATACATAAGCCGATTGCTATTGTTTTCCAGTGTTTGGGAAAAAAATTGCCAACCCAGACTTTACCTTTAAGTTGTCCTTTAAAGCTAGTTTTAAAATTCTAAATTGATACAATAACCAGAACTTGAGGTACATGTAATACCCCAAAACCAATAAAAGTATTACTGTACTTAACACATAATCAAGGTGCATAACTCCGAAATAATAAGTCAGATACTATATGTACCTCAAAATCAAACTTGACTTGTATTTGATCCATCTATATACACATGCATGTAATTACAAAATTTCAGTCAAATAGAATATCTGAGAAACATAAGATAATGCTGGAAACCAATAAAACATTATTTACACCTAATTAAGGGACATAACTCTAGAACGATAAAAGTCAGATACCTCAACATCTAACTTATCTGTATTTCATCAATCTAAATATTTGAAAATGTTAGTCATATCGTATATATGAGAAACTTAATTCCCTTAAAATAATTTAAAAAAGAACATTTTATTCGTATATATACAAATGTATACTAAAGAGCACAATTCTAAAAGGATAAAAGTCAGATACCTCATAATCAAAGTTGATCTGAATTTCATCAATCTTAACATAATTATAAAATTTTAGTCAAATCGTATTAGAATAACTTAAGATAATGCTCTAAACCCAAGACAAACATCATTTAACACACAATTAAGGAGCACAACTCTATAACATAAAAGTCAGATACCTCAACAACAAACTTGAAAATATTTTATTGATCTACATTGTACATGTCATTTCAAAATAATAGTTACATCAGATGTACGAAACTTAATGCTGATAAACCAAAAGTTGCATAATCAGCCATTGCGGCCATCTCGGATAATTGACAGGGTAAACGGACACAATTTTGGAAGAGGACCACAACAGGTATATTGTACAAAATTTGGTTTCATTCTTCCAGTGGTTCTGAAGAAGAAGATTTTCAAAGATTTCCGATTTTTCAACCAATCAGAAGCTATGGCAACCATTTGGATGTAGGCCAAGGTCATCGAACACCATGAGAATCTAAGGGGTATATCATATAAGTTTGGTCCAATTTAGCCTTGTGATTCTTGAGAAAAGATCAAAATATTAATGGACGGCAGACAATAAATGATGAGAAAAGCTTGCTTGAACCTTTGGCGCTGGTGAGCTAAAAATACCATGACAAATGGCATATAGGGCATGTTTCATGATCAATATCCAAGTTCAATTCAATTCAATGTCTTATTTAAAGTCGATACATATAACGCAATGATTTTCCTTTATACATACTGTATATAAGTCATAAGTTTATTAATTCACCAATCAAGGGCCCACAGGGGGCATATACAATATGAGCATTTATTACAATTGTTTTATAACTTATATATATACACACAAATAGGTGTATGTTATATGTTACAATGAACATTTTTGCAGCAATTACTGTACATAAGATTAGGACCAAACAATAATGCTACTGTTTTCTTAGTTCATTATCACAAAACACATGCTTGCAAACACTTACCACTTAATAACAATCAATCCACTACTAAGCACGAAAAGATGTTGCACAAGATATTGAAAATATACACAATCTAATCCAGAAGCATGATCAAGCATCAAATATTATGTTTATCCGACAAAATCCCACTGAAGGAACTTTAGAAGTTGAAAATTGGCCCCCTTACATAATTTGTAGTTTCAAAAGTGCAACCAGATGTTGAAAATCCAAACTGTAATCATTAGATGTTATGAACTATTGAAGACTTGACCCTAGGTCATTGCCATGACTCCCCCAGCATGCAAATCAAATGTAAAACAGAAGTTGCCATTCATCAAATTCATACTAATGATTTACCCAAGGTTAACTTATATATCAGACAGCTATCAATAGATACAGTGTACCTATCTATTAATATTGACAGTAAGAACCAGAGGCCCCATGATGCTTGTTGATACCTGTCATTGTCAAATTGGCTTCAAAAACTAATAAAATATAAAAATTAATCAAAAATAAACCAGAACCACCATGGTACAATCTCTGCATAAGGTATAAACACACAACCAATATTATGGTGGACCAGTTGATAGATTACCCATGTTTCAATTGGTATTGAGAAAGCAAATAAACTGGAAAAGGAACTCCTCTATTGCTTGAATACAATTGCCTTTGTTTACAGGTGAATATTAAACTTTTTATTGTATGTTAATTAGAAGAGAAGCAAATCAGTTGTTGATTAAAATTCTTCTGAAAAAAATTCAACTTAATGGATGCAGATAACAGACACATACACATGTAATGGTGACAATTACCACACATGGACCTTTGGTCAATGAGAGATAAAATTAGAAAAACAGAAAATTACAATTTTTTTCCCCACTAAAAACTTCTACTTATTGACTGTACAGTCAAAAATTATTGATGTCAATCAAATCGACATTATCATCAGACTGTCATTACATTTCATATGTATATCAAAACCATATACATTGTATATATATATACACAAGGGCCGTCATAGTCATGAATTTACAACTACCTGTGCCTATCACCACTAAAGTTGTGAGTTCGAACCCCGTTCATGGCAAGGTGTACTCAATACAACATTATGTGATAAAGTTTGTCAGTGACTTGCAACAGGTCAGTGGTTTTCTCCGGTTTCCTTCACCAACAAAACTGACCCCCACGATGTAATTGAAATATTGTTAAAGTGGTGTTAAACACCATAAACCTAAACCTAATAATATATACATGTACATTTACATGTATTTGTCAAGTCAATTTATTCCAAAAAATTACAAAATTATTGAATCAACATTTATATTTTTCCCCCATTTCATTCCCTAACTATTTTTTTTAAATTAAATTTCAAACTAGGATGTGTTTTTTTTTTCTATAGAATTCAGTTTAATACAAATTTTAATATTGTTCCTAGTAAAAGGTTCTTCGCAGAAAAAGGGGTAAACATATAGGTCATCCTTTACAGGTAAACCATTATGATGTTATGTGTATATTTAAATGCCGATCTCATAATTTGCAAGTTTTGAAAAATTAAGATATTTCTGAAAATTTTCTCAGGTAAACTATTGTACAATTTTGTAAGTCTATATAGTCACATATACTACTGTACAGTATGTCTTGTGGTCTAGTACTGATTTTTCTTGCTTTCTTGTACATTACTGTACAGTGTACATGTACATGTTGAATGCATATCTTCAATATTAGTTGGGGTATTCATGTACATAAATTTAAATGCATACAATTATAGAAAAATTAATATACTGTTCCTATATACAATTACATGTATATATATACAATGTATATAAGTACACATACATTTATGAGTTGGATGTCATTCTCTTAATCAAGACAATAATGCTCCCTTTCCCTTTTCTGAACTATTTGTAATAAAAAAAATAATGTTTGGAAAAACTTATCTTCATTGGTCATAAATACTACACAAACAAGTCTAAAGTTAGGCAGTGAACCATTATTTTCTTTCTAATCAACATCTAAAAGTAACTGTCAAATACATTTTTGTATTTAAAAAAAGTTCAAATTTCAAATGAATTAAATTAAATCTATCCCAATTTATTTTGTCCATGGGGTAAATGGACCAGACAGCCAAAAGTTTAAATATGATGGTCATGTAGGTAGGTGTACAAATGTACATATTAGATAGTGCTTTAAATTACACATGGTGATTTAAACCACATACTGCCTGTACACAGGTATATCATTTGATGTCAAAACATCAATCAACCTAGTAATTATCTACTTCCTATCAATAATGTAACACTACAAATTACATTTTAATCTATATTTTATTTGTTCTAATTCAGTAATAACTAATTATAGCATCATGTTCTTCAAAAGGTAACAGGAGTTATCTCCCTTATCACATAAAAACCAGTCAAATTGTAACATTTTAGAAAAATATTTTACTTTTATTTGTAAACAAGAACAACACACATTAAGAAAAAGTCATCATTTAGAAGCCCCAATAATTAATATCTGAAAATATTTATTAGATAGTTAATATTGAAAATTTATAATAAACAAGAGTTAATGGATCTTTAAAGACCCACATCACATACCCCCTTAACTGACCATGATAAAATGACGAAAAAGCATTTTAACTCCCATGGGCATGTGGAAATAAAAATAGGTGCATATGAGTAGGTATGAATGAGAATGAATGTGGGAAACGTTGGTTAAATTCCACAAAGTGAAGTATTGAGAAGAGTTGTGGCATGGACTAACATTGGTATGAAGACCATGAGGACAATGACGTAGTCCTGGATGAGCTTATATGTCGGGTGTGCAATGCAGGCAACACAAAAATGATTCATTTCATTCAAATACACAATCGTCAATGTATATTGAAACTTTTCCAACACATTTTTCTAAATTACACACTTCATTTCCCTTGAGTAGATTATCTATCTGTTGATGAAATTTGTACAAATCTTGAATATTTTTACAGTCCTGCAATATGTTTAAAGGTGAAATACAGCACTTAACCATAATATGTATACGCTTTGCCAAATTGACAATTAACTCTATGGCAAAAACCGCAAAATATGTATTATATAAGTTTGTTGTGCTGATTAATTGGGCTAAACTGGGTATCTACATTTTTTTTGTTACGGTAACGAAAAATACATTAAAATTAATAAGAAGACAAAAAATTATAAATAAAGTGCAGAATTGATATGGAATGTAGAATCATAATAGGGGTATGCTGAAGTATTAATTAATCGTTCATCTTTAAAATTGGAAGGAAATCAAATATGTTCTGCCCATGCCAGGCTTTAATAAATATGTATGAAACCTGTTGCTGTATGTTCTTTCACTACAAAATGTATTAGAGACTGAAAGTTGTAAATAGACCAAACAATTGATAAAAATCTTTCACGAGGGGGTGTTATTGAGATTTCAATTGAAAGATATTTGTATAGAAAGGCACACCTGTGCAAATCAGTGTTATTTAAATCTCATACATGATTTTCAGTGGAAAATAGTAAATGTATTTTTTTTTATATTTAAAGGCGTAACCCATTCTTGGTTGTTATGCACCCTAAATATGTGTTTGGTATTTCTTGGTCAAATACAGTTTTAAGTATTTGCATATTCATGATTTCTTATCTAAAGACATTTAACAAAACATTTGAATTTACAACTGTAACTTAAAATGGAAACATTGACAACTCAAGGTGAAGATTATTAAAAATTTAAATAACACTAACAATACATAGAGATATACTCCAAATTATCTGTTAGCTAAGAAGACAATACCCGTACAGTACTGAGTATTTTAATTAAAGATTATTTTAAAGGCAAAACCAATGGACAAATTAACATGTTCACCTACATGTATATATTTCATCAAGAGAAACTATTATAAAAATTTGAATTCAAGAACAACAATGTACATTTTGAACATGTATTGGAACTATAAATATTTTTCAAGTTACATGTACATGAATATATAGATGTATTTATAGCCAGAAAAAACAGCTGACCACTACAATAATAGTACCAGTTCTATAATCTTCTACTAAAAATAATGCAAGTCATGTTATGAATAAGGATTATACTATTCACAGCATGCCCAGTGAGGGTATAAACACATATCTCAATTAGCTTAGCCTGCAATGATGAACATGACTTCCTTGATTATTACAGTTAGATTGATGCTGTGTTTGATGCCAAGACAAGCTTTTGTAATAAATTTACTCTTGTTTTGTGCCAGAGCTAGTCATACTTATTACCTTAATCATTTGAATAATATTATGAGTCAAGAAACAGCATAGGGAGTACATGTATGTTCTTATTAATCAATTTTATCTGAAGAATTTTATGTATGGTAGTTTCACTCTTTGAAATTTAAGACTCTTTTTGTAACAAACACACAGCTATGTAATGTGTATGTAAAAATTTAAAGAATGATAACAAATTAAAACTTTCTGTTTACACATTTTTAGATAGATGTAATGGGACACCCAACATAAAATATAGAATGCATTTATGCAGGCCTGAATTAATGCTGGCATAATTTTAAAATCTCAAAAATTAGGTTCTACAATTAGAATATAACTAAAAGTAGATACCCTAGCATTTAACAGGATATCATTTTTTCCTCCTTTCTTCGATCCAATATTGGTTTTTCCAACTGTTTAAAACCAAACACCAATTAAGTTAAAGGGGTAATATGTAAAATCACCTTTATTGCAAACTTTCAAAATTCAAAAGAAGAACATGTACTAATATTTGACAAGTTTAAAATGGTGTTAGGAAATTTAAAAATTAATGAGAAATCATGAACTTTGCTTATTCAATATTCATTTTTTCCAACAATTATGTACATATGCAAAATGCACAAAATGTAAAACATGCACAATGTAATAATATGTGCACACTTCCTTCTTCAAATACAACCATGTATTGAAATATAAGAATACTTGATACCTTCTCCCTTTTAACATACATTGTATATCATACATGTATAACCTTGAGAAACTGAAAGAAATTTCTTTTCAACTATTTTTGTTTTTTTAAAGAAACCCTTCAAGCAAATCCAAACCAGTCTCATATCTTCTATGTATTAATCAATAATATTTATCAAATAAAAACACAATAAAACTTTGCATCATACATAACATGTTATTAAATGTATACTACATTAGAAGAAGAACTGACCAATTTAAATCATTTTGGATAACAGATGGACCTTCTTCTTAAATTCCTAAGGATGCAATGACATTTCTTTAATAAATAAAAATCCCACAAAAACACCTTTTTGGTTTAAATATGTTCCAAAGGTAAAAACCTGCATTGTATATTGATTTAATCAGGTAAAAAGATGTTGTAAGGTTTCTTGGATTAAGTTTGTTGTTTACAATGTTCACTAATATGGGATAGTTGTATTTTGTTTCAGAAGTTTTGACAAGTAACAAAAACTGCTGTAAACTTACCTTTGCCACTTTAATCTGTTCATGAAAATCACATCCTCCCTGGAATCTAAATCCCCAGGGCGATCCACCCTTTAAAGTTACGGTGTAGGACATTACGAATCGATTGAAACCGCCATGAAAAGAATACTGAAGTGTGAATCAAGTGGAAGAATAAATATTGGTGGAATTCGAATTTATAAATTTCCTCTTGGTACGATGTATAAAAGATAAAACAACAACCACAATTTCCGTGTAATGTCGAATTCAATGTTTTGAAATATTTTGTACAACAAAAATAATCGATAACGATTTAAATCAATATCAGTTCTATTGTCGGAAACGAAAGTTTCATATCCAACATTTCACTAAAACTTGAAAAGTAAATTGAAACCAAAACACAGATATTGGACAAGCGAAGCCTTTTATCTTCCTTATTCCAGCATCCCAAATTGTGAAGTTGACCGCTTGTTCACATTTGGCTCAATGCAACCTTAATTTACCTAGACCAATAACAATAATCCCCAACCATAACAAAACATCATCTGCTCAGCATGCGCCTTTCTGCTTATCTCACGAATCTATGAACTAATCCGAGAGAACTCGAAGGATACATTCTTCCGGTTTGTCAAGATAAACAAACTCTGTCATGGGTAAGAGACGTTTTCATTGATTTGTCATTCTTAAATTGGTCGGTATATTATTTATATGAAAAAAATAATTGAATATAGTATGCTTTATAATTAATGACAGCCAATACTAAAAAAATCATTTCATTGAGGCACCTTTTAAACTTCAATTTCTTCACCACTTGCATAAAATCAAATCAAATCAAATCAAATAGTTTTATTGATGGATTAACCACATGTTGGCGTACATCAAACAGTAATAAGACAATGTACTAACAATAATAAATGACATAAGACAGAGATGTATAAATTTGTACAAAACATTAAACATATATGAAAAAATTATTAACCTGTGTTTATATCTTTGTTGCAATAGCATTTGCTACTTTTAAGAATCTGCAAATGAGTTTAGCGTTATTGATATTACTGGGATTTAGAATGTCCTTAATGAGATCTGCGTCAACCCTTGTAGTGTGAAATATTTCTTTATAATCACTAGTAAGTCACAGATTGTCAAACCTAGAACAATATAATATGAAATGAGATTCATTTTCCACAGATGTTGGGCAGTGTTTGCAAAAACGTTGCTCTTTAGGAGTGTTATTGTAGCGACCTGTTTCTATTGCGAGGGAATGAGCACTAATCCTTAGTTTTGTCAAAAGAGATCTCAATTCTTTTGCTAAAGGAAATTCAAGGTACTTTTGAAGTTCAAATTTCCCAAAAATAGTACTATAAAAATACAATTTACCAGTTTTATTTAGTTCGATATTCTTTAAACAATTTGTTAATTTATTTGTGTAATATTTTTTAATATCTGTCATAAATTGAGTTTCAGATATTTCTAGTGTTGACAAGTGTTGACAATAATAGATTTAGACCAAGATTTTTTTAAGGATTTATCTTCAATGAATGCTGATCTCAGTAAGGAGTTCTTACAGTCAGTATCATATTCTATCTTGCCGAGTCTTTTATAATATTTGAACATTAATGAATAAGATTTAAGGCATACAGGGTAAACACCTAATTCTGTATGAACAGCAATGTTGGAAGCTTTCCCATGGACCCCTAATATGTTTTTAAATATCATATTTTGAACTTTTTCAAAGGGTAGTTTGTCTAAATTGTCTAAATTCATGCTGAAGTTGGTCATCCACACTTCAGAACCATATATGTAAAAATTGGTAAAATGGTACTTTCATATAGTTTAAGCCATGTTTTTGGTAAAAAGTTATCGCAGTGTGGGAGTTTTGATTTAAGAGAGTAAAACGCTTTTCATGCTCTATTTGCCAAATGTTCACCAGCGTGTTTCAATGACCCATTATTCTTGAATAAAATTCCAAGATATTTATATTCGTTCACTATTTCTAATCTGTGATGGACAAAATAAAATCCCATGGTATTGGGATCGGTATCTTTTTTTGAAAATACCATTACTTTGGTTTTGATTGGGTTCAGTTCAAGCTTCCAATCATTGCAAAATTTCTGAACAGCATCTATAATTTAAAAAGAGTCAATTTTAATTTCCAATCAAATAACAAATGGGTAAATTGTACATCATGAAGTAACATTCAAGCAGGAGATACCATAGATTTTTATACCATTATTTATATCCAAAACAAGACACCAGTTTTAGAGAAGTTCTGATTTCATTAACCTTTCAGTGATCAGGGTTAGGGTTATGGTGTTTTACACATCTTTCAACAATATTTCAGTTATATCGTGGTGGTCAGTTTTATTGGTAGAGGAAACCCGGGGTACCCAGAGAAAACCACAGACCTGTTGCAAGTCGCTGACAAACTTTATCACATAATGTTGTTTCAAGTACATTTGTACATCTCACCACAATTTGAATTAACACTCACAACTTTAGTGGTGATAGTCACTGATTGCACTGGTAGTTATAAATCCAACTACCATATGACCATGACAACCCCTGACTCAGTGATCAGTCTATAATCAAAATTAGATGTTTGATGTATCTTGTTTATTATTTTTCTGGTGAGACATCAAGCCACAGCAATATCCTATTTTGATCAGATTCTTTAATTTTTCAGACAAAATAATCTTGGATATGCTTGAATGGAAAAATACAATAATGTAAAAAAAGTGTCTTGAGTTACAAAACAATGTACATTTTGTACTTCCTTTTATGTGGCAAATGACTAAGTACGTAGCATCTCTAGTTATTTTTTTTCTATTGCAATTGGATACAAAAATGGAAACTTTAGAGAATATTTATGAATTGTAAAAATAGAAGATCAAATTCAGGGTTGGCAAAGTATTGACCGCCCGGGTGGGAAAACCCGGATTTACCCGGGCTGGGCAATACTCCCTGAAATGGGTAATACTGGGCAATACTGGGTAATATGTTTTTTAAGCTTATTTTTACAAAAGATAGTTAAGACATGCTATGATTTCATTGTATTATTGCTAAATATATACATTATATACACAGAAACATTTAATGCAACTAGTTCACCATTCAATTTCATCTTTTCCTCTCAACATTCTATAACAGAATACAAGTTTTGCACATTTTTGTATGCCTAGTTTGTTTCTAAGTTTTGTTTGAATTAATCCAAAGTTGGAAAATATTCTCTCAATGGAAGCAGAACTTGCAGGCATGCCCATTAGTTTCCTGGCTAACTGACAAAATAAGGGATTAAGTGGTGTTAGTTTTTCTACACTCTTCCACCAAACAGCTGGTGAAGCATTCATTGTTACAGACTCATTTGTTAATGACTTTTGTCTATGTATTTTAAGTCTTTCACTTTTTGCACTAACAACAGTTTTACAGGCTTTGCACTTTGCAACTTACTTTGTACCATCCTCAGTTATATAAAAAAAATTCCAAATTGGATCTTTTGGTTTCATGTTTACAGTTCAACCAAATCAAACAGAATGAGAATCCACATGTATTAATTTTAAAGAAAGAACTGTTCACAATTGTTCATGTGCATTCATGTACAAATGATGTATGATTTAGATTTTCTTGACCAATACTCACTGAGATTACTACAGTATCTAATAAGGGCCTTAGGCAGAGACCTATAAAACAATTTTTTATTGAAGTTTAACCTTACAAAACAAGTATTTCATATTGCCTAGTATTGCCTAGTAAAACCCAGGTTTTCCCAGTATTGCCCAGTAAAACCCGGGTTTTCCCAGTATTGCCCACTGGGCTGGGCAATACTCATAAAACCCGGGTTTTTGCCAACCCTGAGATCAATTCTGGTACTCAGTTAACATTACAAATGTACCATTTTTCATATCTTACAAAATATCATGAAGGTTATATTACTTCTGTCTACTTCCTTATATATTTTAGTACATGTACATTGTAGTAGTACAAATGTACAGTATGTTGACTTCATCACACTTTGCTGCACAGTACTAGTAGGATCTTTATATTTCATGTAGATATACAGTGAGTGAGTGATTGTTGGTTAATACCAACTCAGCAATTTTTCAGATATATCATTGAGAGAACGAGTTAATTTTCAATGAGATGATGATGAAGTCTACTTTGTTCTAGACCAACACACTTAGTTGGATTTTTATAGTGCCAGCTCACTGAAACAACAGTCCACGGATAGACATTTCGCCCCACTCAGACACATTATCCTGATTCCGAGCTAGCCAGTCTTTGCTCTTTCTCTTTAATGCTGCGAGCTTAGCGGTTAAGTGACAAAAGCAAATTTTATAGTCTTTGGTTTGACCCGATCGAGGCTTGAACCAACAATCTACCACACTCGAGGTGAGCACGCTTACCAATACATCACCAATGCTGTTATATTCTTCTTCCTTGAAGTATACATACTGGACTAGACTCTAAGGATAGAGCAGTAAAACACGGGTGGTTTGCTACGTCACACGCACGGATACTTGAACATTGCCTCGAGATAGGTTTATGCAGTTGTACAATTTAAAAAAAGGTAAACTAACAAAACCAAGTAGTTCACCGATGGGCCCACATATCAGACTTCATTGTTTGTTAGCATACATTCATTGTGTGGAAATCTGTCAGTTTTGCAAACACTTCTGTACAGTTAAATGGGTTTTGTGTGAACGGGATCCTTGCCCAGAATTTTAACTGTACAGAAGTGTTTGCAAAACTGATGAGTTTCCACGCAATGAATGTATGCTAACAATGAAGTCTGATATGTGGGCCCATCGGTGAACTACTTGGTTTTGTTAGTTTTCTTTTGTTTAAATTGTACAACTGTATAAACCTACCTCAAGGCGATGTTCAAGTATCCGTGCGTGTGACATAGCAAACCACCCGTGGTAAAATACTTGTCTTATTTCATTTGGAAATGCTAATAATTTTGGTAAAGAAATGTTTTTAGGTAATATAACTATAAGCAGCAGCAGGTTTTATTGATTCTCGTTTTTTCCAATAGGGTACTAGGAAAAGTAAAAAAAAATGCAAAATTTGTATATGAATATCATAAATTTTCATGTGAAAAAATCTTCCATGGAGATTTTCAATCAGTGTCTAATAACCTCTAAAGTTGTATCAATAGAGCTAACCGTCCTGATATAGTGCTACTGATGATTGAAAGTAGTGTTAAAAACCAATAACCTAACCTATTAAGGGCTATTGCGATTTTCAAAAGATGATATATTTATATATGGTTGACATGCATGTTGCAATCTAATTGAAATTAGATATTTGTTGGATTTTTGTGGCTGATATACTGACATAACAACATCCTGTATGGCTTCTTGTCATGTAACCTTTCATTCACTTTCACTGTCCAGTAAGACACTAAAAGTATATATTGATCATGACCAATCAGACTCTTTGTGTGTGTACCATGTTCAGTTTAACAATTAACATATAGCAATGTCCATAATTGAAATTGCTTTGGCAAAAATAATTCAGATCACATACTTTCTGATTGGACATATAAAACCTCACATGTGATGTAACACAAAAATTTGTTTGTTCATAAATGTTTCGGCAGACAAATCAGAACAAAATATTCTTTTACCCTTGAGAACTGACATCTTGGATTTTATACCTCAAGTTATATTTTTGCTCTGACTACTTTTCCTTTAGCAATTTCATGATCTTATACTACCGGTATAACTCAGTATGCATGTATATTGAGGTTTTGAAGCAAAGCTCTAAAATAGACAATGGTTACTGGTTAGGGTTCCCAGCGCCCAACCCAGAGAGTTGCTCGGCACATCCTGCAGATTCGGGGTTTCATTTTGATAAAGGATTGTCAGATCATACAAGTAAAAGGGAAAACATGGCCATGGGCTATATTGGGTGTCATGTTTAAGGAGTGCTACTGTCCTTGCTCCTTGCATGTTAAAGACCCATTTTAGATTTCATAAAAAGAGTAGGCACATTGTTGCTGCAGCAAATTTTTGTCTTTTATCTGTACCCAACCCTGTACTTCTGCAGTGGCAGTTAAAACTCATTGTACCATTTTTAAATTACATTTTTTTTAAATATTGTTGAACTTGTATACATCCTGAAAATGCATGAAAAACTTGCCACTGCATGTTAGGCAGCCTCAATCTAAAATTTGCATATCTAATAATGGAGACCAAACAATCATAGTATTATTTCAATCTGGTTATGTTATTTCATGCAAAGCTTTTAATTATTTTGTTAATGCATGTATGTAGTATGTCCGCCATTCAATTTTGCGAATTTTACTGAAGTATGCAGGCCGTTCAAAATGGGTCAGTACCAGATATTTTTGCCACTTTTAAATGGTACATTTTTAGCTCGCCTGTACAAAGTACAGAAGAGCTTATGTCGTCACTTGTGCGTCGTCGGCGGCGGTGGCGTCGGCGTCCAATGTTAACGTTTGCGTTTAGCTCCAATGTAGACAAACTACTTGGCCCAGGTTGAAGGAACTTCACATATGAGTTTGACGTGAACATTTAAATACACCGCATGCAAATATAGGTCACTGTGACCTACTATTTCTGCCTGAATGACTTCGACATTTTTGCGTGAACGTTTGCGTTTAGGTCCAATGTAGACAAACTACTTG